>VDFB02075321.1:227103408-227385373 GCA_007258455.2 Sequoia sempervirens | reverse complement strand
ATTGTTTTAATTTAATTTTCTATAGATGATGAATTATTATTATGTTGTGCTTTTAAAGGGAAATGATTTTTTTTAGATAGTATTTGTATGTAATATAGGTTTGCATTTGTAGAACTGTAATCTGGCATGCAAAAGTATAGTTCTACCATAATGTTTATAGTGAAAAAATTATTCTATTTCTTCTTTGAATCTGTTCAGATAAATAGTATGTATCATTTGTCGATGTGCCAACAAGAACATAGAGATAAAATTGTACTTGAAATTTTTGGAGCTTCTATTAATTACATAGAATTTTGAATTGACAAATTGTCTCCAATTAAACCAATGAAATGTTTATCCAAAATAAAAAAGAGAAATGCAACGGTGACTCATGAAGAACAACATGCTCTGTTTTTTTTAAATCCTATTGTGGTTGTTTTCGATCACAAAAATAATAGATCCATTGTTTTTAAAGAAAATAAAAATAAGAAAAGATAGTAGAAATTAGAAGAAAATCGAAGTTGAAAGGCCGAATAAATAAAATTAATATATAAGAACCAAAAGTATATTTTATTGCAAACTTGTACATCAAAAATAGCTACAACAAATTATCTTATACTCATGCCTGTATATAGTTTTTTTTAATTCTCTTACCATGCACGCTAGTACAAAAAATAAGGAACATTATTGTAAACATGTAGATTCAAACAGAAAATAGTTTTCAAGATCTATTAATATGTATGCTACTACAATCCTCAAACTCCATGAATTTTCTTATCGGTGTTGCTCTAGACAAAGGTAAAATGACCAGAAAATAATAATTAAAAAAAAATTCCCCTGATTAGAAACCACTGGTGCACCAGTTTCATCCTATAATGGAAACCTACAATAAACCAAAAAAAAAAACAAGGAAGAAGTATTTTTGGTTGGAAAATACAAAGTATGCTCTCTAATCTTCACCCATGGTCTGCCTTTGGGTTTGAGTGATGTGAGATCTTCATCTTGGTCAGCAACATAAATGGTAGGTATTAGAGGAAATATTTTTCTTGACATTGTTAATCACTCACCATTGTGGCCTGCGTCTAGCTTGTAACCCTAACCACGATTGTTTGCAACCGCGTTTAACTTCTGAACCGTCTTCCTTTGCCTTTTTTTTTGCTGCACTTCATCGTTCATTTGTCATTTTCTAGTGTGTATCACTAGTTTTCTACCCATACTCTCACCTTGTTCCAGCATGGCCCTTGCCTGGTCTGACTTCACTCCTCCCTCGATGCTTTTTGGTGGATTAATAATGCTCTTCTAAGGTTTTTGCTCTTTGGGAATGAACGAAGGCAAGGGTGTTTCTAGAAATCATACTTTTGTAGCCTCCTTTTTAAACCCTAGCCATTTCTCCTAGGATATTTTTGGTTGCTTCCTTCCTAATGCAGCTAAAATCTATGGCGAGGATGGCTGGAGAAGTATCTAGTTTGCAGCCATTGAAAAAAGGAGGAGCTTCCATTTTTGTAGCTAAGGATGCAAATCAAGTTGAGGATGCAAGCCTTGGGGTCATTTCTTTGGAGAAAAACCCCATCATTTCAAATAAAGAAGCAAATGAACCTATGCCAAAAGACCAATCAAGTAAAACCCTAGAAATTCAACTCCCTGATGATGTTATTGATGTAATTTCAGAATTAATACAGAACTTTTTTTTTTGTAAGAGGTGTGCCTATTGAAAGTGAATTCTATAAATGGGAAAAATTGAACTAGGAAAATCGAGGATGGGAAGTAGAAGCTTTGAGAGGCCTTGGTAAGGGATATGTTTCTTGTATGTTTAAGCTAGGTGACCATGCTCAAGCAGTTTTACAATATGGTATCTAGGTCATATGTGGACAAATATGTTATTTGCAAGCTTGGAATTTTTCATTTCACCCTGAAGGTCCATCTCATTCACATTATCCCATGTGGGTGGAGTTACCTTATCTTAACCTAGCTTTTAGACCCTTCCTAAAGGACATTGTTGCTCAATTAGGAAGAGTAATCTGGTGTAAACATAACTCAGACAAATTTTCAAGCCTAAGGGTTCACCCTAGAGCTTGTGTGGAAGTAGACTTAAACAAACCCCTACCAAAGAATATAAAATTGATCGACCCAGGATTTGAATTGATTCAACCAATTGTTTACTTAAACAAACCCAATGCATGTTTTTACTATCGTAAAGAATTACATATGATTCGCGAGTGTCCAATCAAAAGGAAAAAAATTGTTCAACCATCATTGGGCACTACTCCATCAAGTGATCATTTATCCTCTCCTATTCATTCTCCTTAGGTTTCTCAGTCCCCCCTTCGTTTGTCACTTGTCAGTAAAAATTATTCTTCCCTCAATGCCTCTAGTCCTCCTGTTATGCAAGATGAGCCAACCCCGTCCTTCAAAGATGATTTTATGTCGAATAGTTAGAGAATGGTTAGGAAGAGGAAAGAGCCATCTCCCCTTTCTATTCCTCTCTCTTCATCTTGTGATCATTTTCGTTCAACCTCTTCTTTTCCTAATGTCCCTACTTGTGATCCTACCCCCTCTCCACATCATTCTTCTCCTAAATCTAGTCCTCATGATACCACCTTTTCTTCCCCCCATCCTCATCATTGTTCTAGATCTCCTTCCTCCACCACCCAAGATTGTGAGTCCAAGAATACATATTTGAATCTAGATAATAAGTCCAGTGTGCTAACTCAAGAAGATGACTCTTCCCTTCATCATGAATTATAAGATCCTCTCTTGGAATGTGACAGGGATTTCCCTCCCTCCTCACAAATATAAAGTCAAATAGGTTGTTATGAAATGGAAACCTAATGTGCTTTTCCTGCAAGAAGTTAAAATTGGTGGTATTAATCTTGATGCTTCTTTATGTAAGATTTGGGGTGATGCCATGTTTTTGTTTACCTCTCATATTGAGGGCAAAGGCGGGTTGTTATTGGGATTTCCCCATGGATTACTAAGCATGTTATTGATAAAGGTGAGGACCCTTCCCACAGTTGTGTTTGGGTCCTTACTTTTAGCAATGGACAACTCATTAGTTTTTGTTCTATTTATGCCCCAAATTCTGCTAAAGAATATGTTGTGTTATGGAACTGGATGGCTAATTATTTACCCAATGTTGAGTAGATTATTGGGGGGACTTTAATATGGTTGAACATGCTCAAGATCATAGTTGGCCTAAAGAGTTTAATCTCAGTAGAGAAAAATTTGATAGTTGGTTGATTTTCCGTAACTCCTTGGGAGTGGTTGATCCTATTGATGATAAAATTTCCAGTCATTCAAATAACTGGTATACTTGGTCCAATTGCAGATTGGGTAGTGATAGAAAGATGAGTAGGTTGGGTATATTTTACCTATCCCCTACCTTACCCCTTAATCTTGACCCTTTGGGGAAATATGTTCAAGGGGACCTCTCCACCACTCTCTTTGACCACTACCCCATCATTTACAATATAGGCTTGTCCCCAAATTCAAACATAAATAGTTCACTTCCTTTCAAACTTAATGTATCCCACTTAAAGAATCCTTCTTGTCTTTCTAACCTTGAAGGTCTTTAGAACTCCATCCCGAAGCCTAATGAGGGGGGCTCTTGGATAGACTAGTTTCTTGCACTCATTTGGCAAACAAATGGCTCGGCAATGCAAATGGAAAGAAATATCCCTCCAAGGAAAAATTGTGCATGATAGAAAATTGCTTAATGTTGATCCTAAAAATATCAAAATTCAAACCTACATTGATGTAACTGAGGCTAAGCTATGTAAACTTGATAATTATAAAGGGAAGGGAGCTAAAATAAAATCCAAATTACATTGGATAAAGGAAGGAAACAAGGGCACAAAATATTTTTTGAATTACCTCAAATATAAACATAAAAAAGAAAGAATCATTAATATAAGGGATGAATCCAATATCTTGCAATCTAGTCCTATTGATATTTGCAATGTCTTCAAACGATTTATGAGAACCTCTTCAAAGATGACCAATGGGAGGATATCCAACAAGTTCTTGAGGATGGTGTCAAAAACCATATTCCTAACAAAATTGACCCAGGTTACAGCCAATATCTTGATAGAACTTTATCATTGGAAGAATTGGGAAATTCTATTTTATCTATGGCCCCTCATAAAATTTTGGGCAGCGATGGGCTTCCTATGGAATTCTACCAGGTTAAGTGGCCACACATCAAGGATGACTTTTACTGTTTATACCTAGAGGCCCTTAACAAAGGTTCCTTAGGTCTGAATATTAATGGTGGCATAGTTAAGCTCCTTCCTAAAGGAAAAATGGAAGACTCAGCGTCTGGTTGGCATCCTATCACCTTACTTAATACGTCATATGGAATCATCGCTAAAGCTTTGGCTATTCAAATTAAACCAGTGGTGCAATGTATTGTTCGAACAAAGAAAACTAGTTTTATTGTTGGTAGATATATTCTTGACAATCTCATGTTAGAATGGGAAACCTATAAATGAGCACAACAAACATGCCAAAATGCTATTTTAATTAAACTTGATTTTGATAAGGCCTATGACAGAATTCGTTGGAGTTTTATTATTAAAATTCTTCAATGGTTGGGCTTTGGTTCTAAAATTCATTTTCACATTCAAATGTTGTTCCAGGATGCCAATGCTCAAATTATCATCAATAATATGATGCTTGATCCTTTTTCTTTACAATGATCCATTTATCAAGGATGTCCTTTAGCTCCTTATCTATATGCTCTTACAGTTGATGCTTTGGGTTATCTTCTTCAAAGCATTATTAATCAGCAACTCATAGCAGGAGTTTCCATTCCTCACAATGTTGTTATTAATTCTCATTATGTCGATGACAGCTTACATTTTTTGCAGAATACTAAAAAGGATATTGCTAATATGATGGAAATTTTGGAGATTTACTATGAAATTTTAGGTTCTAAAATAGCTCATAATAAAACAAAATTCTTAATGGTTCAAGTTGGGGTTGTTCCCCAATGGATTCCCAAAGATTGGAAACAAATAAAACTATTGGAAATGTGACTCAAATTATTGGCTAACTAATCCCCCTTCAGGTTAGTGTATATTCCTTGATCAGTCTAACAATACCTTTTCAGTGGGACATAGTCCATAGTCCCATCGATGGTTTGATATCTCTGATTGGCAGTTATGTGTTTCATCGATGGGACTTACTCTTGTCAGCAGGACTTTTCAAAGGGTCTCCTCGACAACCCGAAGCTTTTTCTTAGTCTTCGTCGGTGGGACTCAACTTCATTGAAGGGACTCTATCTCGAGTCTCTTCAATGTCCCAATGGAGCATGTAAAGGAAGCCAATCAGATAGACTTAGCCTTATCGAAGGGACCACTTGGAGCTACGTATCAAAGGGACATCTTGTATCAAAGGGACCATGGGTGAACTCTCTTCGACAAGCCAATAAGATTCATCGAAGGGACTTGCTTCTGTTGAAGGGAGGCATTATATAGTCTCCTTGATATGGCGATAAGGTTAACTCGATAACTCATGAATAATGTCGAAGTGGGACCCGACTGGTGTTGAGATGGAAAGTGATAATTGGTTGTTGATTGTTAACGATTTTTTGATGATTGACTTGGAAAATGAGCAAACATTAGAGGAACTAGGTGTTATTGAAGTGAGAGTGGAAGGAGTCTCTTCGATGGCCCGATGCAGTTGTAAAAGTTACATGTATGTGATTGTTTGTGTACATAAACTGAACAGTTGGTTTCCTAGAATTGGAGCAACCATGGTTGGATCTTGATGATACATTGTGACTCTCTACAACATGTGTGGTTTGATCATTTCCGTGATATTCTACATTGTATGTTATGCAAGCATTGTAACAATGTGAGAGAACAGCTGTAATCAGAATTTGTGTACGAGGTTGATTAGGGAAATGTATGTTGTTGTGAATTAACACCTCGAAGTGAAGTTTTGTAACTGTGTATGTAATATATTTAATGTAATACAAAGTGGCTTTACTTGGTGTGCAGGTTTTCTCCCATAAGGGTTTTCCCACATAAAACTGGTGTTCAATTCTATGTGTGTCGTCTAATTGGTTTACTCTATTGTTTTGTTAATGTACATCTTAATAATTTGTAACTCGAATTAATGAAATTTTTTACACTTCTTTCTTGAGAATTTTGCATTTAGAATGTGTTTTTGCACTGTTCTTTCCTCACAAGTGGTATCAGAGCTTGGCCAGTTGTGTTATCCTTGTGGGTAGGGTTGGTTTTTTGTGCTAATTCTATTCAGTGGGATTCTTCTATAAAAAACTAATTGTCTTGATTACAGATTGAGATGGAAAGCAAATCAAGAAGAGTAGAAATTGAAAAGTTCATTGGCAGAATTTTTGAGTTGTGGAAACTCAAAATGGAAGACCTGATGGTGGATAGAGATCTCTAGATTGTTGTGTTTAGAATTAAACCCTTAGGAATGAATCAAGAAGATTTGGATCTCATAGATAGAAAATCCAAAGGGCTGATAAGACTTTGTTTGGTAGACTTTGCTCTCCTGAACATCCATGAGGAGAAGACTGCATGTTATTTATGGAATAAACTTGGTGATATCTATCAGGTAAAGTCTTTGGTAAACATGTTATTATTGAGGAAAAATTTATACTCCTTGAAGATGGAAGAAGTAGCATCCATAGCAGACCATCTGAATTCATTTAATATGATTGTTGCTCAGTTGGACTTTGTGGGTGTGAAGATAGAGGAGGAGGATCATTGTATGCTTATGTTATGTTCCTTACCTGACACATGGGATCATCCAGTGATGGCTATTGGAAGTACAACAACCACTTTCAAAATAGAAGATGCGGTTGCTTCGTTGTTGTCAGAAGAAATGTGAAGGAAATATTTTGAGATGGCCAAGGAGGCCCTTGCTATTCGGGGTAGATCAAAGGAGAGTGACAAGAAGAAAGACAAGAAGTCTAAATCCAAATCTAAAGGGAGATCAAAGTCTCCAGGAAAGAATTCCAAGGTGAAATGTTGGAATTGTGGGCAGACTAGTCATATCTGGAAGGATTGTAAAGAGGAGAAAAAGAAGACGAAGAAGAACTCTTCTCACAATGATTCTTCTTAGAGTGATGTAGATGCCTTCACTATAGCCTTGGTGACTCAGGCATCAAATGATGTCTGGCTAATTGACTTAGGAACATCTTTTCACATGACATCTCATAGAGATTGGTTCACGAAGTATGAAAAGTATGCTGGTGAAAAGGTGTACCTGGCAAGTGATTCATCTCTTGAAATTGTTGGTCGTGGAAGAGTCAAAATCCAATTTCTTGATGGAAGAATCAAAGGAATTGATGGTGTAATGCACATATCAGGTCTAGCTTGTAATATGCTTTTTGTTAGTAAGCAGAATGATGTTGGTGTGCAAGTTTCTTTCTTGAGTGGACGCTAAAAAATGACTAGAGGTTCAATGGTGTTGGCTAAAGGTGCACGCTTAGGCACTTTGTACAAGTTGGATGCATGTGATGTTCAATGTAACAGTGTCTCTGTAAAGTCAGATAAAGTTGCTCGCGTAGAGAAGGAGAAAAATGTTCCTCTGGGTGCAGACTCTTTGGAGGTGAAACTCCCAGTAGAAAAAACCATGCTATGGCATCATAGACTCGATCACATAGGAGAAAAGGGCTTAAAATCCTTGAAAAATAAAAACCCGGTAGAAGGGCTTATTAATTGTAACCTTGAGTTCAATTTTTGTGAACATTGCATTTATGGAAAGCAACACCATGTCGCGTTTTATTTGAGTCCTCATAAGTCTTATGGTATATTGGATTATGTTCACTCTGATGTATTTGGTCTAGTAAATGTTCCTTTGTTATTGAAGTCTAAATATTATGTTTCTTTTATTGATGATTATTTGAGAAGGGCATTTGTGTATTTTCTTAAAAGTAAATCAGAATTGTTCAATCGATTTAAAGAGTTTAAAAACTTGGTAGAAAATAAAATTGGAAGGAAAATTAAATGCTTAAGGATGGATAACGATTGTAAGTTTTGTTCTCCATATTTTGAAAGATATTGTAAAGACCATGGAATTAAAAGGCATAAAACTACGCCTTACACTCCACAGCAGAATGGAGTTGCAGAAAGGTTGAATAGGACGCTAATGGAAAGAATGAGAAGTATGTTGAGCAGTGTTGGTCTAGAGCATAAGTTTTGGGGTGAGGTTGTGGCTACAACATGTTATTTGATTAATCGTTCACCTAGTTCGGCTCCTATTGAAAAAATACCTTTGGAAGAGTGGTTTGGTAAGAAGCCCTCTTTGAGACATATTTGTGTCTTTGGCTGTGAGGCATATGCATATGTGCCAAATGAGAAAAGATCTAAGTTGGATAACAAGGCTGTAAAATGTATCCTCATTGGCTATGGCATTGGTATGAAAGGATACAAGCTTTGGAATCCTATTATTGAGAAGGTTTTGTATAGAAAAAGTGTAATCTTTTGTGAGTTGAAACCTTCTACAGTTGATCTACAGTTGATCTACAGTCATAGATAGAAGAAAAAGAAAAGAAAAATGATGTAGCTGAAATTCCTCTAACACTAGATAAAGAGGAACTACGAATTCAAAGTGTACTTTAAATTGAGGAGAGCTCTAGTAGCTCTAAGAGTTTTGAACAGGAAGAAGAACCACAACCTCATCCTCGGCCTGTGAGGAGGTCTACTCGTGAAAAGCGACAACCTGAAAGGTATGGATTTTCCATGTTGGATTCAAGTTGGCCCTATGCTTTGATTACTGGCACTAATGAGCCTAGGACTATAAAGGAGGCTATTAATATGTCTAATTCAAATTCCTGGTTGGAATCCATGAATGAGGAAATGGCATCATTGAAAAAGAATGAAACCTTGGATTTGGTACCTTTTCTTGAAGGTCGAATGCATGTTGGCTGCAAATGGGTATTTAAAAAGAAGATTGATTTGGATGGCAGTATTAAGAATTATAAAGCTAGGTTGGTCGCAAAAGGTTATTCCCAGGTGGAGGGAATTGATTATGGAGAAATATTTTCTCCTATAGCTAAGCTGACATCTATCAGATTTATATTATCACTTGCAATTGCGTATGACTTAGAGATTGATTAGATGGATGTGAAGACAATGTTTCTTCAAGGAGATATGGAAGAAGAAATTTATATGTCCCAGCTTGAGCACTTCATTGAAAAAGGTAAAGAAAGTCTAGTTTGCAAGTTAAAGAAATCTCTATATGGTTTAAAGCAATCACCTAGAATGTGGTACCAAAATTTTGACACTTTTGTGTTGTCATTAGGATTTGTGAGGTCAAAATCAGATCATTATGTGTACTACAAAACTTAAAATGATTGTTTACTTATTATTGCCCTGTATGTGGATGATATGTTATTCTTTTCGAATAGTAAGGGTATGATTTTTGATTTAAAATCTCAATTTTCAACACAGTTCAAAATGAAAGATTTAGGTGCAACAAGGTATATTTTGGGTATGAAAATCAGAAGGGATAGGGGAAGTAGAAAGCTTTGGCTTAGCCAAAGCAAGTATATTAATTCTATCCTTGAGATATATAGTATGATAGATTGCAAGCAGTTAGTTGTTCCAATGTTGCAAGGAACGAAGCTATATGTTGAAGATTGTCTAAAGTCTCCTACTGAGATGGAGGACATGACCAGGGTTTCTTATGCAAGTGCAGTTGGTAGTTTAATGTACGCAACGGTCTATACCAGGCCAAACATTTCCCAAGCAATGGGAGTACTTAGTTGATTTATGGCTACACTAGGAAGGCCAAATTGGGATGTTGTGGAAAGAGTTTTTAGGTATTTGAAGGGTACTTTGGAGTATGCTTTGTGTTATCATGTAAACTTTGTTAGATCATAGAGATCTCTTAGTGTTCATGGGTATGTGGATTCTGATTGGGCAGGGGATGTTGATAGCAGAAGATCTACCAGTGGATACATCTCCATGTTATTCGATGGTGTGGTTAGTTGGATGAGCAAACGACATGCTATAGTCACTTTATCTACTACTAAGGGAGAGTACATGGCAACTACACATGCATGTAAGGAAGCCATTTGGCTTAGACATTTGTGTTCTGATGTTGGGTTTAATGCAAGGAAAATTATTGTTTATTGTGATAGTCATAGTACTATCTGTTTGGCGAAAAATCCCACTTTCCATGCCAAGACAAAGCATATCAATGTTCAATATCATTTCATTCGTGATATGGTGGAGGATGGAAAGGTTAATCTTGAAAAAGTGGATACTATGGAGAATGTCGCTGATGTGTTGATAAATCCTGTGAGCACAAACAAGTACAAGTGGTGTGTCAGTTTGATGGGCCTTGGGGCCTATGATGTTCAATAATCTTGAGTATTGGAGAAGCCAGTAAGTTCTTTTTCAAGTGGGAGCATGTTGGAAATGTGACTCAAATTATTGGTTGACTAATCTCCCCTCGGGTTAGTGTATACTCCTTGATTGGTCTAATAGTACCTTTTCAATGGGACATAGTCCATAGTCCCATTGATCATTCGGTATCTCTAATTGGCGATTACATGTTTGATTGATGGGACTTACTCTTGTTGGCTAGACTTTTCAAAGGGTCTCCTCGACAACCCAAATCTTTGTCTTGGTCTTCATCAATGGGACTCAACTTCATCGAAGGGACTCTATCTTGAGTCTCTTCGATGGCCCGATGGAGCATGTAAAGGAAGCCAATCGGAGAGACTTAGCCTTATCAGAGGGACTTTACCTTGAGTCTCGATGGTCTAATGACAAAGGTGGGACCCTGGCCAGTGGTGGTTACATGGTGTCAGGTTGGCAGTAGGGACCACTTGGAGTTACGTATCGAAGGGACATCTTGTAACGAAGGGACCATGGGTGAACTCTCTTCGACAAGCCGATAAGCTTCATCAAAGGGACTTACTTCTGTCAAAGGGAGACATTATATAGTATCATTGATATGGTGATGAGGTTGACTCAATAACTCATGAATAATGTCAAAGTGGGACCCAACTAGTGCTAAGATGGAAAGCGATAATTAGTTGTTGACTATTGACGGTTGTTTGACGACTGACTTGGAAAATTAACAAACATCGAAGGAACTGGGTGTTATTGAAGAGAGAGTGGAAGGAGCCTCTTTGATGGGCTAATATTGTTGTAACAGTTACATTTATATGGTGGTTTTTGTATAGAAACTGAATGGTTGGTTTCCTGGAATTGGAGCAAACATGGATGGATTTTGATGATACATTGTGACTCTCTGCAATGTGTGTGGTTTGGTCATTTCAGTGATGTTCTACATTGTATGCTATACGAGCATTGTAATAGTGTGAGAGAACAACCGTAATTAGAATTTGTGTACAAGGTTGATTAGGGAAATGTATGTTGTTGTGAATTAACAAATTGAAGTGAAGTTTTGTAACTTTGTATGTAATCTATTTACTGAAATACAAAGTGGCTTTACTTGGTGTGTGGGTTTTTCTCCCATAAGGGTTTTCCCACGTAAAACTGGTGTTCAATTTTGTATGTGTTGTCTAATTGGTTTACTCTGTTGTTTTGTTAATGTGCATCTTAATAATTTGTAACTTGAATTAATGAAATTTTTTGCACTTCTTTCATGAGAATTTTGCATTTGGAAGGCATTTTTGTACTATGCTTTCCTTACACAAACATGGAGAAATTATGAGGTATCTCATAATTCCCTTTGGTATTGGGGTTTCTCTATGTGATATGTGGAATTGGTTTCTTAATAGACTCAAGCAAAAACTCTTTAACTGGGGGCATAAATTCCTCTCCTTGGCTAGTAAAATTCAATTTGTTAACAAGATTTTCCTTGATAGGCACGTTTATTATTCTTCATGTTGGATGCCCTCTAAAAAAGGGTCTGAGGACTTAGTCAAGATTATTCGTAGATTTCTATGGTCCAAGTGGGATGGTAACTCTGGTTATATATCCACATCATGGTCTCATTGTATCCAATTGAAACATAAAGGGGGCTTGGGTCTCATAGATCCACGGACTCAAGGGATTTGTTTGGCCGCCAAATGAATTATTAGAGACATTAAAGGGGATGAACCATGGAATATTCTCATTCAACATCGGATTAATCATGATGCAGTTAAAGGAAAATGGCAACAAGTGGGTTGGTTAGAAAAAATTATTCATGCTTCTTTTTTCTCCATCAAGGCTTCCCTCCCCCTTCAATCCATCTGGAAGGCTTGGCAATATGTTTGTCACTTATTAATGTGGAGGGGAGATGATTCCCTTCAACTCAGTTTCAGCTTTTCCACTTTGTCTATTTGGTGGAACAAACATATCCTCTATCATTATCAACCTCTTGCATTGAGCTTTCCAAAGCATTCCTATCCTTTATTCAAAAACGGGGTTTGTAATGTTGGTGATCTATGGGACTTTCAGTCTTTGTGTTGGTCTCCATGGAATGTGGTTAAAAATCAGTTCACTCTTAGCAACAAACATTAGGATTTCTTGATCTTTGTGCAATCTTTGGTGCCATTGGAGTTGTCTATGAAAATTTGTACTCCAATCCATTGTAGTTTTTTCAAAGATTGGTCATGGATGTCTTCATATCCATTTTTTTTGTTCCCTTTAAAAAATATATATTTGCAGTTGCTTCCTAAGTTTTCCTTGAAGCCATGTTTGAATTCTAAATGGAAGTGCAAGTTCAGTGAAAGGTCTTGGTTAAAATTGTTTGCTCAAATTTGGAGATCTAAAGTTAATTCAAAAGCTTAGTTAATTTTCTGGAAGATACTACACTTTAAACTACCCGTTGGGGACAAGCTAAAATGTATTATGATCCAGCTAACTAAATGTCCTTTTTGTCACAAATAGGAAAATATGAAGCATATTTTTTGGAATTTCCATGTGGCTAAAAAGCTATGGAATGTTGTGCTTAATGTTTTTTCTATTATTTTTACTCACAAATTGAGCTAGAAAGAAGCTCTTCTTGGAGATGGTCTTTATGATAATAGAATTGTTGATGGTGTGATACATATTATTTTTTTACATATATGGCGGAATAGATGCAAAGTTGCTTTTACTATAAATAATCTACATTAGGAAGTTGTGTTTTTACGGCTTTACTCTAACATAATTTGTTGTCTTTCTACCCTGTTTCCTATGCTTTAGAATGAGGTTTTCAAGAATCCCACATTGAGTTTTTGGATTTTTCAAATCAAGCTACAAGTCAAAGAGCTGCTGAGAAAAAAAGAAATTTGTATCGGGCAATGTTTAAGGTCTTTTTTCTAGGTTGTTTAGTGCTTTTGTTTTTTATTTTTATGTACCTTTTCAGCTTTTAAGTTGTTGCTATGTACTTCCAGCATGATGAGGGTCTTTGTTGTTCTGTGTTTGGTCAACTCATTGTTCTATATAGTTTCTCATGTTATGTACTTCCAGCATTGTTGTTTTGTGTTTGTTCAGCTCATTGTTTTGTATAGTTTTTCACTGCAATTTTTAAAGTTCTGCACTTTGTAATCTATAATTGCATTTTTTTTCAATACAAAAAAACCCTCTTATATTTTTATTTTTTTGCTGAGTCACAGCAATAAAAGAAGAATACATATGCAAAGGAGATTAGGATAGTTTTGAACGGATGCACAACAAAACATGTTAAAGAATAAATTGAGATATAGCCTCTCCAAAATAAACAAGAGTTGTAGAGCAACAAAGTTCCTGCCAAAATGTGCAAGAATAGTCTTCTTTTTATTTGTTGTGTGTGCTTTGTTTTAGCAACAATGTTGATATTATAACAACTTAATAGTAATCTTGAAAATTTTCAGATGGTGACATGTAATACCATAAACAATATCTGGGAAATAAGACAAGTTGCAAACAAGAAACAAAAATGGGTGCATGCAAAATTTGAGCAAAGTTTTCAAGGATTATTGTTCATTGGTGAGTTAAGTAGATCATTAAAATTCATGTTGCTTATGCATCTAGAGTGGACTATATATCTCAGGAGAAGCTCAATCACTTGAACCTATGTATTTTTCCATCACCCACTTTGGTTCGTGAGACTTGTGCTAAGATTTCACCTCCTCTACCACTTGCATCTGCAAAGAACAGTTCAATTCAGTAGGATGTTCATTATCTTTTAGTTTCATCTTTATGGGATGACTTCTTGCCAGACATTACAATTATTATTTTTTTTGTCTCGCATTGTAGATATTGGGGACATGATTGAGGATATTCACTTCCTCTTTAATGATAACTATAGCCCACATGTCATCACTTCATCATTGCCTTTGGAGGTTGTTCTACAGGGATCTTCACATTTGTTTGGATTTGCTTCATTTGATATGACATCTTTCAATTCAAACATGTGGACACTTGACCATTTTTCTAAGGCACTCATTTTGATACCTCTTCTCCCAAGGATGTTTCTTCTGCATTCACCATTGGATTTGTTTCTTCCTAAGGGGGGTGGGAGGTGTAGTAGGAATAATATTCATTGATTTTGGATCATCTTTAGCATTCTATGTTGATAATATTTGTTACACTTAACAGGGGTGTTAGGGTAAATAAAAAAATTGCCTAATAATTGATAAATCATTAATTTATTATTATTCCCTTTTTACTTTATATACTTAAGCTAAACTTAAGATATGTTTTTTAAATATTAGATTATGTTTTCTTTCTCAAGGCATAGGATGAAAATTCTTTCATAATCTAATGACATCCTTGCCTAGGTTTTGATCTAAGATTTTTTTTCCTTTTCATATGGATTCATTAATTTGCAATTATGAATTTAGACTATTGCATCAATACAATTCTCACGTTATTAAACAAATCAGTTGCTTTAATCTCTTTTTATTAGAAGTATTTTTCTTGTAAGTGTTTTCTTGAAGCTTTGAAGTTCAACCAGCAACTCCAACACACATAATTGATGTAGATAATGGTAAAAAAAATAAACTTTTGAAATTCATGTATATCCTCTATGCTGAAATTTTGTATAAGTTGCCTCTATAATGCACATGACTATTTTTAGCTTTGCAATGAATAACTTATGAAAGTAATAATATTGTAGAGATGTATCCAAGCTCTTCTAAGAAGGGATACTTGACAGCTTTACAAGAAAATCATTGGTTATTAAGTCTTCATGTTTAATGTGTGTTGCATAGAAAAATAAAATATCCAAGTGCCAATAGTGTGGCTCGATTGCAATCTTTGTCTACTTATATTTGGAAATTTGTATATGTTTAGAAATTATTTTGCTCATTTTTATGTGAATAGTTTATTTTTCAACACCTTAATGATAGGTTTTCATTTCTAATCATAGGCTCCTCAAATGGTAGTTATGGCCTATAGGCAGAGTATCTATAGGGAAAAAATGTTGGTTTGAGAAGATATATGTCGATTACCTCTCAGCCTCCAAATGGCTGAAAAATTCTCTTACTTCTAGTTTCATCTAATAAATAAAAAAGAAAAGGGCCATCCAAAAATTCACAAATTTATTGATATAATATAACACTCTTTCCATACAAAAATGGAATCTATTCATTTAGTGTCTTCACAAAAATAATACATTCCACTTGGCCTATATCCAAATTCAAACAATAGGCATGTAACGCCTCCTAGGAAAAAAGTGCCATAGGCTAATTAAGAACAAATGCAAGATCACTAAGAAAATTATGAAGGCCATATGATCAAAGACAACCATGCATGCAAAGAATAAATGCAAGATCACTAAGAAAATTATGAAGGACATATGATCAAAGACAACCATACATATGATTTTTGATATATCAATATACACTACTTGCATTTAAAGACTAACATGCAAACAATCTTAGGTTTTACAGTTACGATTTTTTATATAAACCAAGATACATTACTTACATTTTATTTTTGGAGGCCAAATCCTAATGGAACTGTCTACATGCCACCATTTAATATAACAGAGGCAAGACATTAATTGGAACAAATATATATACTATTCTAGGTTTCATAGTTGTAGTATAAGCTTAAGCCTACATTGCTTATACCTTTATTGGAAAGTTAGCACTGGTGGAACCAAGATTAGTACATGTCATCACAAAAAATACAAAAATAAGCATGTGGACAACTTATCAAAACAATTCAAGTTATCACCACCATAGTTTATTGTTCCCTCAGACCTTCCACCCGATTCCAAGCTCACATCCTTCGTAAATAACCAACATTTGCAAGATTATCATAATGATTGTGATCATTAGCAAAGCCTCTGACATGTTGTTTAGATTTGTTATGTCTAAACACCTCTAGATGCTTTCACCATGCACCTGCCTTTATATTAGGTCTCATTAAAGTGCCAGAGGAATGATTTGAAACTTCCCTTCCAAGATCAAAAACCATGTGTTTGAAGAGATTTCTTTTTCTTAAGAAAAATTATCAACAACTAAGTACACAATATCCACAATATAACCAATAAATAGACTATACTAGAAATATTAGAATTTTCAATAACAAGTATCTTAATAAGTACATGATAATCACAATATAGCCAATAAGTAGTCACACTATAAAAATTTATGATAAATATGTTGCAACCAACCTATTTGAAGGATAAATATGGATACTAGTGACACCCTCAAAATTGTCAACCATAGGTGATAGATCTATAATTAAACAAACAAATCAATATGTTATTAAAGATATATAATGCAATCTTAGTTCTTCAGCAACTATAGTCAAAAGAAAATCAACAATCAAAGAAAAGAATAAATTAGGTCCTAAATTCTCCCAAGAGAAACCATTAAAAAAATCCAAGCTCTTTAATCTACCTTTTCTATTACCGATTGGAGGCTAGTAACGAGGTTTTCTGGCATTACTTTCAATGCCTTGTTCATGTTTCACACTCTATCATTGGTCATAATAGTCATTACTATGCTAAACAATAAATAAGCCTGATTACATTTGAGAAATATAGGAAAAGCACATCCATAATTTATTTGCCTACAAAAAATAATACTAACCCTCTCCATAACAATTCTTAAAAGCCATATTATTTGCAACACCAGTTCTTTTAATTGCAATAGAAAAACTTACATAAACTACAAGCATATGCTAGAAGAGAACTTATAATAAATAAAATACAATATAACACGGGCACTATCTATCTTTCCATGGGCTCCTTTTGTTGTGATCCTAAATTTTAGAAAAATAAAACTAAGTTAGCTTAGTGGAATTTTGCAATCGAACAAAATAAAACCAATTGCAATCCAAGAAAATAAAACTAACGGATAGGTTGAAAACAATTACCTTTATAGAAAGGATCATGTATCTTCCTTGCATAATGATTATTTGGTGTTTTTGTATTAGCTACCACCTCCAAGTTCTGCTTGCCAAATTTTCCTTCAAAGACTCCCTTACCTGTAATTTTTTATTTAGTGTTGCAAAACAACACCTTCACCACTTTCTACAAAGTAATAGGCCATTCTCTTTAATCTTACAATTCAAAATATTTTAAATTGTGGAGATTATAAGCATTACAAACCTGAAATTCGATGTTTGGATATTGGTTCTCTTGATCTAAGAGAACGGGGTATGTACACACAAGCCTGAACATGATACAAAGTAGATTGTCATATAAAATAGTAAAGGGCATAAAAGAACAAATATTCAAAAAGCATACAAAATTATAAATATCCTAGTTAAAAGTTGCAAATGGAAAACTCAGATCTTCACAATAACTAAGTTTTTAGCTATAAAGGTTCAAATAATTTAAGACTGCATGTAAGACCTGGAAAAATGGGCGCTTCAGTGCTTCAGCTATAGTTAGCCTCTTGTTTGGATCCCATGCACACAGTGACTGCAAAATACAATTAAATGAATCTCAAACCAAATACCTATTTAATTTTATATAGACATAAGTTGTTGCATAGAGCTACAAAGAAGTGACTTACAACCATCAGATGAATAGCTTTAGGGCTTGTAGTTGATATCAAGACAAAGAGATGGGTGGAAATAAACTATGATTCAAATTCAAATGACTCGTCACTCACCTCTTACAATTTGTCAAAGATAGCAACTATTTCAAGAAAAACAGGGATCTTGGAAAAAAGTTCATCTATTCATGAAATTTTAAAATAAACATTGTTCAAAACCATTCCAAGACCCAAATAAAGTATGAAAAATAAAAATTTCCCAGAATCATTCTGAGACAAAAAAATGCACCAAAACATAAGTGGGGAAAAACTTAAACTTCCATCCAACTTGAGGAAATTAATACTTGATAGAATTAGCAAGTCTTAAGCCTTGAGACCAAGACTAATTATTAGGACTGCCAATTACACTGCAGATGTTATATATCTCACATGCTTCACTGCATCAACATTCAAGAAACCATGTAAAAAACCTACCACATTCAAGTAAGTAAATCTTCATTGCTCTTTAACCAAGTTTAAACAGGATGTTTCCCATGGAAACTGAAATGTAATGAATTAAGCTCGGATACCATGCAAGCCTTATTATGTAATTAAAAGTGGTGAAAAATTGCCCCATTGGCTACAAGACAAACTAATAATCACTATCTAAGTACACCATCGTGGCTATAGTTCTCTCCAACGCAAGAACTAATAATAATCATAAAACATTCAAAAAGTTACCAAACAAATATATATAAAAATCTCTATGATAAAAATTATGATTAAATAATTTTAGAGAAAAAAAACGAAGCAAAATTTAAATTCACAAAAACAAAATCAAATTAATTTCATTTCAAATATAATTTTAAACTTTTGAAATTATTCATGAAAATTTGAAATAATTTTTTTACGATTTTTTTTTTCCAATTGAATGTAAATTCTTAAAAATAAAGGAGAAAAATTATTACTACTATATACATGATAGATGAATGGATTTTCATGTACTTAATTTTTTTTATATGTAATAAGGGAGAGGGGCCTATAGTGGGCCACCCTAACTTTGTGCTTCTCAAAGTCCTATGTGAAAATTTCAAATCACTCCCAAATTTGTACAGCAGCTTATTTGGCAGGTCCCCTTCTTATAAAAATTGGTTTCAAGGCCACATCATCAAATATGATGCCACATCAGCATGCTTTTTGTCAAGGTATCCAAAAAGGCCCCAAAAAAAGGTGAGACCGATAGTGGGTCACTAAGTCATGTATTATTGGTGTGTTGATGTGGCATCACATGATTTGTCAATTTGTATACTTTATGGATAAAAGTGTTTTGAAATTGGATATTAAGTGTAAGTTTATTGGATATTAAACCTACCTACTATGGGGCCCACTCAGGCCTACTTCTATACCCACCATTAGACCCCTACCCACTATAGGCCCCTTTCCCTTAGATGTGGTCTTCATTTTTACCTTTTAGAAAAAAGAGAAAAGTATTAATTAGTTTTAAAATATATATTTTGTAATTTAAAAGTTTTGATAGAATTTATTAATAATATTGCATGCTTTCAAAAAAATTGTGATATATTCCATTTTATTAAATATATAATTATATGAATATATTGAATTTTCTACAACAAATGAAGAATATATATTTGACATGTGTCTAAACTAACATAGATATCTTAATTATATCTATCTAAAAGACATCAAGAAATACCAATGTTGAGGTGTCTATATTGAAATGAATAGATAGACACCTTTATTTTGGTCTTTTAGATATATGTAATTAAGATATCTATACTATTTGTATTTCTTAACAAATTGGAAGTTAGATTTTTTACTAATTGCAAACTTTTAAAAAAAAATTATTTAATTTTTTATTTT
Source organism: Sequoia sempervirens (assembly GCA_007258455.2). Taxonomy (NCBI): domain Eukaryota; kingdom Viridiplantae; phylum Streptophyta; class Pinopsida; order Cupressales; family Cupressaceae; genus Sequoia; species Sequoia sempervirens. The sequence goes on along the minus strand of VDFB02075321.1, from coordinate 227,365,674 downwards.
TGTTTTCACTAAAATGATTTAAATCTTGCTGCACATAAATCAAGGAGAAAAAGTAGATAGCATATTAATTTTATCTTTCATGAAAATCAGGGTTCACACTCCTATATTTTATTAGTACTTGCAATACTATTTTAATGAGTTTTTTTTTTTAAGTTGGTTTTGAAGCAATCAAAAGTAAAAAAAAATATCCACTTCAAATAAAATTCAATCTTCTAAAGTAAACATTTAAATATTTTACTTTGCTTTCATATGAAGTGAATTATAGATAAATTAAATAACGATAATAATAATAAATATTTTTGATATAATAAGCCCCATGAGCCAAAGTTCACCAGTTAAAAAACTAGTTTATAATAATAGATACCATACAAATTTAAAATTATATTGTCATTAATATGAATCAACTTATTGCATGGTTTTTGTTCCATTAAGTTAGAATATGTTTAATTTTTATTTTACATTTTGATAGTTTGTTAATATATTATTAATAATATTTTTCTTTATAAAAATATACCTTTAGAAAACCTTAATGTTTTTTATATAAAAAATAGCAAAACTAGGGTGTTGTCCTTTTAATACAAGGCACCACTAGCCATCCACAACATATTAACACTAATAGCATAGTAACAGCAGGTCTAAAAACCAAACCATCACCCTAAGCAGATCATATCAAAAACATCCCAAAAACTATCACAAGAACTAAAACTACTAGTTATGTCCATCATGAAAACATGATTTAAAACAGTCTTAACCACAGACCACCAAGGGTCATACCAATCATAAGGAAACATAAGAACATTAACAATGTCTTTAGCAAAATAAAACATAAACGAAGGTTGATTCAGCCAGCACCAGTCAAAAAACTAAAACCCCCAAAAAACTAATCATTTTTCCTGCTATATGGCTTAACTAAAGTTATGGTAGCCCAATATTTAGTGAGGAACTTAAGAAGTTCCTTGTCGATGGCTTCATCTGCATCGTCTGTAGACTTGTCCTTCTACAACAGACATAAAGTAGTGGTGGACCTATGCATAATCTTCAGTGCAAAACACATAACATCTTACAGTCTTTTCTCCAAACTCTCAACTTTGCTTTTAAGGTTGTCAACCTCCTCCCAGACAACATCCTGTTTACTGCAAGCTTCCTCCATGGGAGCCTTTCCTTCATCAATGTTTGAGGCCCAAGACTTGACCTCCTTAATTCTAATGCTGGCAGGACCCCTTTTAAGACTTTCAGAAACATGGGAGGAGCTACTAGCAGAAACCGAAAGAGCCTCCTCCCCCACATCCTTTTCTTCCTTAATCTTACTCTCACTCCCATCCCCATTGTCAGAATCTGAGGCCTCCTTAAAACTCTTCTCTTTTTCTTGCTTGATTACCAATCTATTTGACCTGTGAGGGGTACTAGTCTCCTCGGTGATCTCAATGTCAAATTCAATTTGCTGAAGTCTGAATTTTGTTTTCTTAGAGGCTTCGGCCTTAGATTTTGGGGTGGGAGCTATGCATTTTTTATCCTTTTTCTTCACCACGGGCCCCTAAGAGGGGGATGTGTCCTGTGGAGAGGCTTTTGCGGCTGGGTTTTTAATGCATTTTTCCTACTAGGGCTAGGGGTGTCCATAATGCTAGCAGACGAAGGAGAAAAAGAGACCAGAGCCTCTTCAATAGTGATGGGTCGAGGAGGGAAGAGGGCCAAGTGAAAATGGTAGAGTCTGGACATAATCCCTTCATGGAGGATGGTGAAATTTTTATTCAAATTCATGGTTTCAACCACATCAAGCACAGTACTTTCAAGAGAATGTAGGAGAAAAAATAGAATGGAAATATTGTGGCAGTTTCTAAGGTGATTGAGGAAATTGAAATGGTAGTAGTAATACACACCATATCTTCCCTCAAGAGTGAAGTATTTCATCACCACCATGCAATTTTTTTCCCATGGCTCAGGAAGCGCCTCGCGGTCATAGCCCCCACGCAACTTGATAGGTTTCTTGTCGCCCTAGAAGAACAGGTTGAGGTTGATCTAGTCAGCAACTTTGGTGGTTTTCTTCCATGTACGCCCATCCAAAGCAAGATCTGTGGCCTTAGCAATGACCTCCTCATTGATTTTGAAGGAAATGCTTCCAATGGTGACCCTTTTGGCATCCCGAGAGGTGACAATTTTTTTGGAGAGGCCCTCATCATAGTTAGTCATGCATTCCATAAACTAGGAAATTCCACCCTCCTTGCATATATACCAGACAGTGTCATCCATCTTCCATTAATCACACTTATCCGGCTCCACACGCACCCAGTCACCACCCATAGCTCCAACACAATTGTCGCAGAGAACAAGAACAGTGAAAGGAAAAAAAATAGTAGGGCAGATACAAAAAAACCAAATCTAGAAAAAGCCGCAAAAAAATGGTCAGCAAAAGGTAACTTGTAACACAGTAAAAGATCACAATAAATGCCACTTCCTGTATCCAGCACAGGCTTAGCAATTCCCTCGTGCGAGAAGTCCAAGGCACGATAAGAAATGATAGCAGTATTAAATCCGGACAACTCAAAAAATCGAACAAAATCCGCAAGTCTGAAAAGATCATCACAAAAATCGAGGGGGTTCAAAAAATAAACCCTTAATGTTATTATCAATATATAAATAATATTTCATGTTTTTTTATTTTATCTAAAAAATATATATATATAATTTGAATAATAAAATTATTTTAATATAATTCACATTTTTCAAAAAATAATTTATTAATTTTTTTAATATTATTTTAAAATATTAAATTTACAATTATAAATCAATATAATTTATATTAATTAATGTAGACATCAAAAAATTGTCCTCTTACAACACCTGTCTCGACATTACATCATTTAGGCATCTTGTAGCATGCTTTGCCCTAGGTACCCATGTCATCATCTATTTAATTAAATAAATTTTATTTATTTAATTAAATTCATATTCATAATCCATCCATTTCTCTAATGTTAATTAAATAATTTATATTATTTAATTAATTAATTCATAATCCATCCATTTCTCTAATGTTAATTAAATAATTTATATTATTTAATTAATTAATTCATAATCCATCCATTTCTCTAATGTTAATTAAATAATTTATATTATTTAATTAATTAATTCATAATCTATCCATTCCTCTAATGTTAATTAAATAATTTATATTATTTAATTGATGAAATCATAAATTCAACGTTAATTAAATAAATCCAAAATTTATTTAATTAATAAAATCCTAAAAAGATCTTCTCGCTTTCTTTCCAAAACTGAACTCATGTGTATCTAATTAATTTATTTAATTAGATAATTCATCAATTATCCTTCTTGTCTTTTTCAAGAGTTATATCCTTTAAAACAAGAAATGAAATCTTTCTATCTTTTTTGACATCTTATCTCATCTCGTTGTATTTCCTCTTTTGTCAAAAATCAAATCCTTATTGAATCTTGTCAAATTTTATCTTTGTCAACATCACAGCTCTATAAATACGGCCTCTCACAATACATTTAGGGGGGGATTCATCTAGCATCCAGACTCTGTCAAAATCAGTCTTCCATCTCTATCCATCATTCTCTTCATTGGTCATTTTCGTCATCAAATCGTTATGCTGCAAGAATGAGCACTCAACACTCCTCTATTGTCAACCCTTCAAAATATTGCATTCTCATGCAGGTGGAGAAGAGCAATGGAGATAAATCGAGTTAGCGTGGAGATCGGTTTGCATTTGTGCTTCCTATCGTGATTTTCATGTTGTTTCGTACTCTGTTGTGCTTGATAGGAATTAGTTAATTTATTGTTTCAACATTAAACCTAATTGATTTTTAGCCTATCTACATTGGTGAACCTGATGTCTCTTGCACATGGGTCTTTGATCGACTCCCTGGTTTCATTGGCTTTTCGTGGCTAATCATTTGTGGTTGCAGATTTGATCTTGCAAGTTTATTTCCTTTTAAATCTTGTTGCAGGGGTAACAATATTATTTTCTCTTTCCCGGTGGTCATTGGTTGTAGGGTTAGGCCTCAGTTATTTTGGGTCAATTCCCTTAGCCTACTGTCAAATCCTAATATGTAATCACCGTATCCAGGTTTCATCCCTTTCTGCTGCCTCTGGAGTTTTGTGTCCACCTCTGTGTAAACCCTAACTCCACTTCACACTTCGCAAGTCATCACTCCTTATTCCTCCATCTATTCAACAATCAATCACCACCATTGAAACTTCAGTCGACACCTCCTCATCACCTAATCTCCTTATTCACTGTCTCTACGTTTTCCTTCCACCAATTTCGAAACCCCAACACCCTCTGTCAAATCCTCGACCAATCTCTGCTCGACCAAGCCTTCCCCAACACCTTCATCGGCCTTCCATTCTTCGTCGAGCCCATCAAACATTCACCCACGATCCTTTTCTACCATTTATAGGCATCGACATTTTGCAGTGCTTTGTTGGTGGTTTGTTGAGAATTATGTTCCAAGCCATCAGCTGACATTGAATCATCAGATATTTTATTTGATCTGCATTTATTTCTAGCGAAAAGTACAGATCAACTTCTCCTTGTTCACTGACATCCTCATCTCTCAACCTCCCGCTGACTCTATGTATCACTGCATCATTCTGTTCTTGTTGCCAGCATAATCATTATTACGCAAAATTCCATCAGCATTTCTAGCAGTATCAATTTCCATCGCAATCTGGGCATCATCCAGATTTGGTCAGTTACAGTCTGAATTTCTCTTCCACAAGTTCTCAACCAGCGCTCATATCAGGTTGCAATTTGAGTTCTCCAATGGCCATACCTTCTCCAGCCAGTTCGCTTTGAATGGGCTAGTTGATTTTCAATAAATCCATCGCCTTTGAGGGGATTTATTGGTGCTTTTTGCAATCGGTTTTGCAGGGGTATATGAAATTCATTATCTCCTTACCATTGGTGCTTCTTTTGCGGCCTATGTTTTTCCCAGAGCTTCCACATTTTTCATCATCTACCATTTATTCATTTTGTAAACCTTCATTTCACCGCCACCATTGTTATGAGAATGCTCACTTGTAGCTTCGTATCTTGGTATTGAAAACAATAACTTTCTTTCTAATCTTTCCTTTACCTCTTTCGTTGCTCTTTTCACTTGGTCTCTTGCCTCAGCAGATGAGTAACACCATTTTCAAGAGCATGCCATTTTGAATATATCCTACAATCACGCGTTTCTTTCCTAGCATATCTTGTAGTCACAGTGTATCCTAAGGGATTTCCTCTATTGTCACCATTCTAGTTTTTCTAACTTTGGATTAGACTAATGTTGATTTCAATTAATTAGTTGAGTTTTTAATTTAGTCTTAGTTTTAAATCTCTAATTTAGTTTTATTTTAGTTTTATTTTTCTAATTTGATTTGAATTTCTAATCTAGTGTTAGTTTTAGCTTTCTTTTCTGATTTAGTTTTAGTTTCTAATTTTTAAAATTAGATTTTTAGTTTTAGTATTTAAATTAGAATGTTTTTTTAGTTTCTACTTTTAGTTTTTAAATTAGATTTTAAATTTGTAATTTAGATTAGATTTTAATTTCTAATTTAGTTTACATTCTAACTTTTAATTTAGTTAGATTTCTAATTTCTACTTTAACCTAGATCTTTTAACTTTTTAATTTAGTTTAGACTTCTAATTTTTAATTTAGTTAGATTTTTAATAGATTGCATGTTTTGGGATCTAATCTCACTTTGGCTTGCACGTCTGTGTTTCTTCTTGTCTTGGTGACTTTTCAGAGATTGGAGCTGGAACAATGTTGACATCAATCCTACACATCAAATTGGAAAGCAAATAATCAAGTGCATACATTCTAATCTTTCACTTTTCATTGATAATTGTTTGTCACACATTTCAATTTGGGGCATAAAATCAATCTTGTTTGATTACATTTTTAAAATTGGGCTTAAAATGAATTTTTTCTTCAATCACACATCTTGATTTGGGGTTAAAAAGAATAAGTGCTCTGATTGTTTTACACACATTTCAATTTTCTAAAGGGAAATTAATCACTGTGAGAGTGAATCAAGTGTGTGTCCTCCAAAACACCTCACTTGGTTCGCTTTTGTCATACCCTTCTTAGGAGGCCTGCTTGGAGCATACACCCCTCCAAGGGACGACCTCAATAGAGTGTGAATCCAAAGACACGCTCCTTTGGGAGTTGAAATATTGTCACTCTAAGCTAAGCCCCAAAGAACTTTATACCTTTGGGAAGTGAAGGTGAAGGGTGGGTTACCCCTTTCTCCCAACTTATTGGCAATATTTTTCTTTCAAATCTTTCCTTAGTCAACCTTGTGCAAACTAGCTTGAGACCTAATTGGCCATACCCCACTTGACTAGTCATAGGGCTTGTCAATGTGTCTTCCATGTGTGCTTGTTTAATAATCATCATTACATTCTTCAAATTTAAAATTCAAACTTGCTTATGTGTCTTGCATGAGTGATTTATGTGTGTACATGTGTGATCATTCATTTAAACATTGCCAAATCAAGCTAAACACCAAACACATAAAGATAGGTCACTCTACATGTTCTTCCAACACATTCATATCCAATCACTTTCATCCTAATCACTCTTCTTAGTCACATCTTATCCATTTCATCCTAATCAATCCAAGTCATCCAATCTAATCATTCCACATCATCACCATCACCACTTGTCAAAATGGTCATAATCATAAACAAGCCCAATCCTAATCATAAGCCAAAAGTCATAATCCAAGGGAGCTATCCCTCTAGTCCAAATCATGAGATAACACCTAAGCCCGAGATCATAATTCAAGGAGTCCCTTTCTCTAGTTCAAATAATGAAACAAAACAAAAACCTAAAATCATACTTTGAGGGGCTCCTCCTACCACCTCTAATGATGACATGAACTATGTTGCATACTTTGAAGAACAAATCGATATGCAAGAGCTTACACACATGTGTGACACCATGCCCACATTTGAACACAAATCCATAGCATCCCAACTCCAAAACCTCCTTCAAAAACTTCACCAAATACCCCAACCCCTATACCATCAAACCATACAAAGCCTTCAAACCATCTTTCAAGATTTTCAACAAATTAAATCACCTCAAATCCAACACCTCCTAGCTCAAGCCAATCATTTCATTGCCACTTGTCAAATTCAACAACCACAACATCATCCCCTATCCATTCATTATCAACCAATGTCACCTCAACCTATTGTGTCATCCACTTCCACCTCATACCAATCTAATCCATCCACTTCTTCGTATGTCAATGCCACAGCAACCTATCAAGCCACATCATGACAAACACATGTGACTTTAAGTTCTACCTTGCAACATGGTCAAACTTCACCAAGTTCTAATGCAACCATTGACAAGGGGAATACCAATCTAGCACATGCACCCTATAACTTTATCATACCATCATCCAATCAAAATCAAAACCCTAAACCAACACCTTCCACCCCTACACCTCCAAGGGATGTGACCCAAGGGCTACAAGCAAGGAATCAATTATCGCCATGTCATTCAACACATATACTTGAACATACAAAAGAGTCCTCAAACATCATGCCAAGTCCTTCAAGCCAACCATTTCATCCACGACCCCTTGAGCCAATTCAAGAGTCTCCCCTCATAAGTCCAAGTCACCCTCTATCATGCTCCTATGTTGTTGACCATCAAGAACATGACAAGTCTCTCCATGAGAAATCCCCTTCCACCTCCATTCAAATAATTCAGGAGGTATGTCAAGAGCACAATCCTATACATGATGAAACATTTCCCCCTCATCCACATAAAGATCAACACCCTCCCAATGATTCCATTCATAGCATACCTAATACTATTCATGATCAATCTTCCATCTTTGATCAAGACCCCTTTTATGATCAAGAAGACCATGATGATCTTCTTATCCAACTTTATGCATTCCATGGTCAAGAGCTTTCCATCTCACCCATCCATGATGCACAAACATCAACTTCCTACGATGAGATAAGTTCCTCCCAAGCACACATAGAAGATAAAACAAATGCCTTGGATCTAAGTGAACATAATGCTAATCAAGATCCTAATGATCCTCCATCACCCAATATCAACCCCATTGCAAGTCCATCATATCCACTCGGTCTTTCCACCCTCATTCATGAATGTTCCTCCTTAGAACAACAACAACCATTATCTTCTCTATCCACTAAGGAACTTGTGTCTAGTGTTTCACCTACACCGAGTCTCGTTGTCCATTGCATACTCCAAAATATGAACCACCAAGGTAAAGGTTTAGACCTTCACGAACAAGGTATTTTGGAGCCCATCCATGCCAAAGTCCCTCCACACTCTTATGGCCTTGGACATACACCCCAAGGACAACAACCTAAAGATGTTGGTATTTCCTCCATACATCCCAAGTCCACTTTTGTCCATCATAAAGCATATCATACACCTAAAACAAATGTTTACATCCCTCCTCCATCATCCTACAAATTTCAAAAGCATGTGACCATACACCTTCCACTATCCACTTTGCCACCATTTCTTCCAACTCCTAATATCCCTCCATCCACTTTACCACCATTACTCCCAACACCTAATATACCTACCATTCAATCCTCTTATCCCTCCATCCATAAATACCCTAACATTCCTAATCATGACCAAAAAATGCACACATTGTATAAACATGAAGCTTCCACTCATTCCACCATACCCATGGGATTCAAAAGAAAAAATTTCAATGCCTCTACCTATAAAGTAAAAAATCCTAAGGACCCTCTTGCCTTAGGACATCAATGCAAAAATTCAAAGCAAAATACATTCAAAAAGTTATATAAGCCCATACCTCCAAAAGTAAAGGCCAAAACTAAAATGGTTTGGGTCCCTAAGAAAAGGGAAAGCAAGTCAAATGAGGCATCCACATCACAAAAATCCCAACCATCCACTTCCACCTCACATTCCCACTCTATTCAAGAGTCTCAAATTCCTAAATCCCACAAGCCAAATAAACATCATAAAAATACTAAGTCTATGTGGGTACCAAAAGCACTACATCCACCACCTCCTAAGAAAACATCTCCATTGCTTCCTACACCCCATCCACATCAAAAGCTTCAACATTTATCACAGTGTGTGCAACCATTGGTCATGGTTCCCTTCCATTTCACAACAATTCCACATACCTCCATCTCCTCACCCTTCACCCATTATCCTACATATCTCCCTCACTATCTTCCTATGGTCCATGCTTTTGCATAAACCTTTCATCCATCCTTTTGCACAAGTCCTATTCAATCCACATCACCATCCACTATTCCCCATCCATTCTTACATAAGACTTTCATAATCCGCCATCTACCTAATCCATCCCTTTCATGTCATCTCTTACCAACATCTATGAGCATAATGACATTTGACATGGTCCATGCAATGACATCCATCTAGTGGACTGTCACCTTTCACGGAACTAGACACTTGAGTCCCTCCTATCTATATTCCCCTTCTCCTAGTCAAAAATTCAAAAAAAAAAAAAAAAGTAAAGAGAAATCCCTTCATCCAACGGTGAAAACCTGGTAAACAGGCACCCTGGATAAGTACCATGATAAAAACCTGACAAACAGGCGTCATGTGTAGGTTGATCTTCTATGTCACTTATACTTGGGGGCACAATGTCTTATCTATCCAACCTATCATTCATGTTATATCATTTCCATCCTACCTATCATCTTTAGCCATCATACATACCTTTCATATTGAGTCCACTTATCCACCCTTCTCCTTTTGATCTTGATGAAGATATAGGGGAAAAATGTTGAAACATGCTTTTGATATCTGTTGACATACCTCATCCTATCTAAACCAATCATATCATTAACCTATTGTCATAAGCTTTATCATGAAAAATCCTAAGTCTTGTACCTAGAATGGGGCATGTTATTCCTATGAGGCATAGTCTTTGGAGATCACATCCTTGCTCTCCTATGATGCATACATCCATTCCATGCACTATGACCTATCCATTCCATCCATCCATATATTATGAGCCTTTTATCCCTTATCCCATCACCCACCTTTTCATCCATCAATCCCATCTATCTCCTTGCACCTAGACTTGGTTTTCCCCTTGTCATTGGTATCTAGCACAAAGGCTACTCAAATTTTCATCCTTTGACACATCAAAACATTTCAAAAATCCAAAAAAAAATCAAAACATTTTAAAAGTCTAAAAAAATCAAAACATTTCAAAAAAAAATCAGAACATTTCAAAAGTCCAAAAAAATCAAAACATTTCAAAATTCCAAAAAAATCAAAGCATTTCAAAAGTCCAACAAAATCATAAAATGTCAAAAGACAAAAAAATCAAATAGCCAACAAAAATCCAAGCAATAAAATCAAACCACGTCACTTCTTCTAATCAATCTAATCATTATCATCAAATCACTTCATTTCTTCATCAATCCAATCAATCAAAATCATTCCAATCACATCAATTCTTCTATCCAATCATCCAACCATTCAACCAAATCAACCATCTTCATCAAAACCATTTCATCCAATCAACTCAATCGAATCAATCCAAGCAATAATCCAAATGCAATTCAATCCTTAATCCATACCAATCAAGTCGATCAATCTTGTCAAATTATCCAATCACATCCTTTGGTCTTGATCCTACTCTTGTCGTAAACCAAATCAACCAATCAATCAATCAATTATCATCATCCTTGTGTTGATCTAGGGATAAATCGTTCCCCACAATGATGACACTATCATCATCATCATCAATCAATCAATCAATCAACAATTTACAGCTTGACAGGGGCAATACCTTGTTTATTTGTATCATTTGTGCATGCTTGCTTGCTTGCTTGTGTGTGTTATCATTTTATCTTGCATTTGTATCAAATCCGTATCATTCTAGCTACTATTCATATCTTGTGTGTGTTGGAATATCTTTTTGCACTATCCTTTGCATCTAAGGTCACATCATACCTTTTGTGCATTAGGACTTTAATGCTCTAAGTCTACTTCCTCATACGTCTAGACAAGGTTGTATTATGCTGGGGCGCAAGACACATCGTCACCTTGGTCCTTATATCTTGGTGCATAATGTCTAGTGCTATATCAAACATCATGGTTGCTCACCTTCATTGCAGCATAACGTATCATTCCTCTCCTTCATCCACTTTCTATCTTGCATCATCCTGTCTATCCTTATCATTTCATTTCGAGAGCCTACCCGTGTTTGTTCAATCCGCCTATCCTCTCGAGGGGACATCATCATTCCATCATCCTATCCTTCTATCATTATCCATTTTTCCTCTATCCATACCTTAACTTCTTTGAAATGATGTTACTCGACACAAATCTCATCATCTCGAACATCATCTCAAAGAAGGGCAAAATGTAGACATCAAAAAATTGTCCTCTTACAACACCTTTCTCGACATTACATCATTTAGGCATCTTGTAGCATGCTTTGCCCTAGGTACCCATGTCATCATCTATTTAATTAAATAAATTTTATTTAATTAATTAAATTCATATTCATAATCCATCCATTTCTCTAATGTTAATTAAATAATTTATATTATTTAATTAATTAATTCATAATCCATCTATTTCTCTAATGTTAATTAAATAATTTATATTATTTAATTAATTAATTCATAATCCATCCATTTCTCTAATGTTAATTAAATAATTTATATTATTTAATTAATTAATTCATAATCCATCCATTTCTCTAATGTTAATTAAATAATTTATATTATTTAATTAATTAATTCATAATCTATCCATTCCTCTAATGTTAATTAAATAATTTATATTATTTAATTATGAAATCATAAATTCAACGTTAATTAAATAAATCCAAAATTTATTTAATTAATAAAATCCTAAAAAGATCTTCTCGCTTTCTTTCCAAAACTGAACTCATGTGTATCTAATTTATTTATTTAATTAGATAATTCATCAATTATCCTTCTCATCTTTTTCAAGATTTATATCCTTTAAAACAAGAAATGAAATCTTTCTATCTTTTTTGACATCTTATCTCATCTCGTTGTATTTCCTCTTTTGTCAAAAATCAAATCCTTATCGAATCTTGTCAAATTTTATCTTCGTCAACATCACAGCTCTATAAATACGGCCTCTCACAATACATTTAGGGGGGGATTCATCTAGCATCCAGACTCTGTCAAAATCAGTCTTCTATCTCTATCCATTATTCTCTTCATTGGTCATTTTCATCATCAAGTCGTTATGCTGCAAGAATGAGCACTCAACACTCCTCTATTGTCAACCCTTCAAAATATTGCATTCTCATGCAGGTGGAGAAGAGCAATGGAGATAAATCAAGTTAGCGCAGAGATCGGTTTGCATTTGTGCTTCCTATCTTGATTTTTGTGTTGTTACGTACTCTATCATGCTTGATAGGAATTAGTTAATTTATTGTTTCAACATTAAACCTAATTGATTTTTAGCCTATCTACAATTAATACACAAATTAAAAATTGAAACAAACATAATATTATTTTATTATATTTATTTCACTTTAAAACTATTTAGTGATATGTTTGTGAAAATTATATAAGTTAAATTATTTAATTTTTAAGAGTTTAAATTTTTTTCAAAAAATAGTTAAATATTTTTTTTATTATGGTCATTGTGGAGAAAAACCTTGAAAACTTGCAATAAAAAGTTTATGCTTCGTGGAGATCCACCCACCCTTATGGCTCAAAGTTTTGTAGCCAATAAAATTGAAGAAAAATAATTTTAGAAATTTGAAAAGTTAAAAATCTTGCATTTTACATTAAGAAAATTAAAATATAATATATCAAAAAATAATAATGAATTTTGATTGGCTGCAAATAAAACTACCCGGTGCCTATAGTTCCATGGCTTTAAGTAAATAAATTATATTATTAACTTTACCTAAGAAAAAAGTATTATTAACTTTACCTTTTTTTTAAAGTAAAGAGGATAGGATTTTGGGAGTTAGGCTTTAAGTAAATAAATTGCATTAGAATGAATGAATATATGATGTTTTATATATTATTTATTGGTTATTAATTATTATTTGTTTAACCATTGGTTTTATCATTTTTATGTATAGGAAAAATATATATATATATATATCTATTCAAAGAATGGGGTCAATAAAACATGTTTTTTTTTTAAATATGTTTCTTTTTAGAAAATAAAACATGATAAAAGATCTATATGATTTTTTTTTTTAAATATGTTTCTTTTTAGAAAATAAAACATGATAAAAGATCTATATGATAAATAATTATGAAAACTAATAGTTTTAAGGTATTGGAAATTATTTATTTGATATATGTAATATTGTATAATATAAAATATGTGTGAAATAATTATTATTTTAAAAATAAGAGATTTTGGTTAATTAATTTTAATTTGTATATTTCAAGATTAAGAGTAAGATATATTTGTAATGTTTTTTTTTTTTTTGTTTAAAAATTAGTAAGTTTAAATGATTAGATAAATTTTGTGAGTTCGTCGTGGATTAAAGATAAATCTAATTATGAGTTTAGACATTACTTTTTAAATGGGTGATATAATAATAATAATAATAATAATAATAATAATGTTAGAAGATTTACATTACTATTATAGTTTTTTTTTTGTGGGTGTTGAATGTGAAGTTAGTATTAAAATGAAAACTTATATTAAAATTTGATAAGTCATTTCATTCTTAGAAGTTTTATAATATTAGATGTAGTTCTATAGTAAATGTGACATCGTAATCCTCACACCCTCCCTCTCAGATGACATGTTAATAATGATGTCACCCATTCAACATCACTCAATGTGTGTGGTAATTTTCCATGTATAATTATTAGGGCATGACACTCCCTTATCTATCTCTCTCCTTCTATCTCTTTATAGAGGCCCCATTTCTTTTTTGAGAAAAAGAGAGGTCAAGAGGAGTTAGTGAGAGATAGATATAGAAAGAGAGGTAGAGAGTTAGAGAAAGAGAAAGATACATGCATACATAGAGGTAGAGGTAGAGGTAGAGGTAGAGGTAGAGGTAGAGGTAGAGGTAGAGGTAGAGAAGGAGAGGAAGGGAGGGATAAATATAGATATAAGGAGATAAATAAATAGAGAAAGAGAAAGAGATAAGGGAAGAGAGAGAGTGAGAGTGAGAGAGAGATTGAAATAAATAGATACATAGTAACAAATAAGAGAGGTAGAGAGATAAAAAGAAATGTTAGGATTAATGTGTCATTTATGTTGTAATGTTATATATATTTTATGTATCTCCAATACTCTTGGAAAGCGACCTTAGATTCCTAGGGTGTAATTAGAAAATAATTTATAATTAAGATTTCTTAAGAATTAATGCATTAATTTTCATATGCATTCATAAAGGAGGTGGAGTACAATGATGGTGGTTATGATTGACTTTAGAAATATTAAATTAAAAATCCATTTCTTAGGTGTTAGAGGGATAAGTGGAGAAACTTTGTATTATAGATGAGACCCACACAAGTTAGTGGAATCCAAAATGGAGTGCTAGACTTGGAAACATGATTCATCAAGAGTTATGTAGTCAATGATGTCTATGTGGTTACCTTTTTTTATTTGGGGAATCATTGGGTATGCCCATGTGACATGCAAGTGTTCATCTCTTCTTGAAAGATGCTCTCTAAGGTGGGTATTGGGTTTTTGCATGGTAATATGGTTTTGGTATCTATTATATTGGTAAACCATTTATTATTATGTCCTCTCTCCTTGCCTATAAATTTATGGTATGACATAACTGTTTCATATTATTGTTTACATGTGTACAACTATTGCCATTTTTTTATTAAAGTGAATAGAGTGTTAATGTGTTGGATGTGTCTCTTTGTTGAAAATTAATACATACTCGTCATCTTTATCATGTGGATTTATTTCCTAAAATGGATTCTCCACATAAATCCTATTTTTATATGGTTTGTTGATTTTTATTTTTATTGTTGATTTTATGTAATCACATAGTCATCATATGGTAATATTTGGATAAAGAAATAGATTTTAGATACACTTTTAAGATATTTTATTGTAGTATTTTCACCATAATTTTCAACATTTGGTATTAGAGCTAATGATTTTCCATAGAGAGGGATCCCTTTCTATTAATTATTCAAGGATTTAATCTATAGTAGGAACTTTTGTATTGTGTGGTTTTATAGATTTATGGAAAATATTGAAAACCATGGGTTCTACTTCCCATATGGATATTGATAAATTTAATGCTACTAGTTATGAGATGTGAAAGTTGAAGATCGATGTAACATACAACCCTTTAACGAAGTAAAAATTTCTAAATTTACACCATGCAAGTAAATAATTTAGGAAAAAATTCATTGAAATAAATAAAAAAAATCTTTATTAAGAATATAGGAACAAGATGCCATATTAAATTACAAAAAAGATTCTATTTCATTACAATAACTTCACAAGTTACAATAATACAAGATTACATACATTTACATTCATAGCTCCCATGAGATTTTAGAACAAATAGTTGTAAGACGGTCCAGGATCCTTCCTTTCAAATCTTGGTTTTTCTATCACCTGTTGTGGAGGAGAAGCATCACTCAAGTGCTTTTCTGCCAACCACAGACTCATAATGCGGTCCCCCACACATCTATAATTTGATAGATGGCCCTTCCCTTTCACGAATAGATTGGTAGATTAACTGATAATGACAACCAAGTGAGCATAGTGTTGTGTCCTATATAACTAGAACCTATAACCTTGCAATCTCTATCCAGCATGTAATACTAGATCACAATGAACTAACAGTGTAGTCTCGGTAGTCACACAAACTAAGTGGATTCTTGGACATTCACACTACTTTTATCAAAGATTTATCATTTATTACTTCAAATGAAGTCATCTATCGCATACACTACTCAGTAAAATTTACAACATTTCACGCTAAATGAAAATTCTATGATGTCCCGACATAACAATAGATGCTTCCCTTTGAGAGTGTATCCCTTTTAATATAAAAGTCACTTAAAGTAGATTCTTGTCAACAATATGACTTTCTTTCAAGAGTGTAAATTAATTAACCAAGTAGCTACTTTAACTCACTAGGTATCCCACCTATGTTTCCAATCATATAGAATTTCATAAGTTCAAGTGGTTTATACATCCACATGGGTGAATCTCAAAATCAATATTCCCTTATAATTCTTAGGATAGAGTTCTCAATCGATGACTAGTCTAATGTTATAGGTTTCTCTACCCCTATATGTTCCAATCAAGACCAAATGTGCAACTCAACCAAATAATTTATTCCCAACTTATACGTGTTAATGAGTAGTCTAGTACATATTCTAGCCTAGTAGGTAACTTAACCTAAGGTTTCTCTCTTTTTATTTGAATGAACTTCTCATCCCAATTAGGTTATTTTAAACCTAGGGTTTCACTCAAGTATAAAGTATGATCAAATAATTATTCTCATAAAGAGATGTTTGATGTGGTTCACATAACATCACATCCTACCTTTTCCTTCACTCCATCACTATGGCTTTATAGCTAAGCCTTATCATCTTCAGGCCTCTTAGCATAGTAAGATACAATGTCAAGTCGCTTTACAACAAGGATATATTTCATAATATGTAGTATTACTACATATATATAGAAATAACATCTTTATCTAATTCCCCCATTTAAGGTATATAGGAGTGTAGAGACACTTTCTTCCAATCATGAGTAATCTAGATCTTCCCTTGATAATCCCATAGACAATGATCTTCCCTATCATGGTTAAATTATCTGCCTATTCTTTTCAAAGGAATCAAGAATAATATTGTTTGATCTTCTAATAAATATAAAGTATGAGATGACAATAGGTCATAATCCTTGACGTCTCCATTTATCTTTCTCCAAAAATCCCAATACCTTTTCCTTGTGGTCATAAAATGTATGACTTAATTGACATCATTACTTGTAAAGAAGTCATTAGTTCTTCCAAATTGAAAACATATCTATGTTTTCCATTGGGTGGGGTACTTAACCCAAGTCAATCCACTCTCTTCATTCCCCCCTTAGTGTTTTCACAACATTCAGTCATCTCAAAGTTGAATTCTTAGCAAACACTTGCTTCTTTGAAAATATTTTTCATTCCTTGTTGTTGGCTTTCTATTGCCTTTCTTGCCTTAATGGCATATTTTGAATATACTTTTCCCAAAGTTAGATTCATCATTGATTTCTAATCCATAGATTCAATATTTTGGATCATTTTGATAAGAGAGCTAATGAATAATCAACAACTTAGAAGTTAAGAGACACTTTTTTTCCAATTCTCTTTCCAATATCCTTTTTGGTGGAGGAATATCCTTACCCACAAAGCCTCATTGGTTGATGTACCTTTCAACTTAGAACATTTTTTTCCTTACAACTTCTATTGATCTAACACATAGTGCCTTATTGTATTCCATTTCCTTTTGGAACCTCTAAATGAATGTTGATCTTTGCAGAAATGTTGGTGAATTCATATTATATTCCAACCAATCTATCTACTATCCAAACCTTTGGTCAAGCCTACCTAGTTTAGTTTTACAGGTTTCTTTCCTATAATCACATTTTCAAGTGACTTTATCCTAATGCTTGAAATCTTATTCTCTTTTAACCTCTAGAGATACCAAAGTTGTTTGGTCTCTTTTTCTTATTTTAATTAAAAATCCAATATAATCTCATTGGTTTTGGTTGGTGGAACCATGCCCACATCATTGATTTCTTCTTTTTGACCATTTCGATCTTTTCTCTTTTCCTATGTACTAACTCTTTTCATGCAAGATCTTATCTTTACTCAAGAATTGGATTTATGTCAAGAGTTTTGCAACCTTGTGGATTCCTCCTTCATTGAATTTCTACTTCCATCAAATTTATGTTGACATTGCATACACAGATTCGTAGTGTTTTCACTAAATCCAATAATTCTTGACTCTTTACAACTGCAGGTTGCTACTATAAAAGGGATATCTCATTTCTTCTCATTCCCTTAGAGTTATATAGTTGTTTCGTAGGATAAAGGTATATACTAGTTATTCTTCCTAACCTTCCTACATAACTCGATTGCATAATCTTCCACAATCCTAGGTAATATCATAAGTTGTTGGTTTAGGAGTTCCTACTCCAGGGATGAATCTTAACAAGTCCCGAATTTACACAACTTTCCAGTAATTCTCATCTCCCTTTTCACTTCCCTATGTTCTTTTCTCTTTTCATTGTGGCACAAGAACTTTTCAACCATTATCTTCTAATAAGTTTTACACATTGTTTGTGTAATGAGCTCATAGGTTTTAGTGTAGAACTTGGCAGCTATGATACCACATATAACATACAACCCTTTAACGAAGTAAAAATTTCTTATTTTACACCATGCAAGTAAATAACTTAGGTAACAAGTCATTGCAATAAAAAAAATTATTTCTTTATTGAGAATATACGAATAATATGCCATATCAAATTACAATAAAGATTCCATTTCATTATAATAACTTCACAAGTTACAATAATAAAAGATTACATACATAGCTCCAATGATCTGTTAGAACAAATAGCTATAAGATGGTCCAAGATCCTTCCTTTCAAATCTTGGTTCTTTTGTCACTTGTTGTGGAGGAGAAGCATCACTCAGGTGCTTTTTCACCAACCAAGGACTCATAATGCAGTCCCCCACACACTTATCATTTGATAGATGGCCCTTCCCTTTGATGAAGAGATTGGTAGAGTAACTAATAAGAACCAATTGAGAATAGTGTTGTGTCCTACATAACTAGAACCTGTAACCCTATAATCTCTGTCTAGCATGTAATACTGGATCATGGTGAACTGACAATGTATTCTCAAACATTCACACTACTTTGATCAAAGATTTCTCATTCATTACTTCAAATGAATTCATCTATCACATACACTACTCAGGACTAATTTAAATTAAGGCTATCTTAAGTTGCGCATAGGTATTTACTTCAATGGATATTCCATCATCCCAGATAACCTACAACCATATTAATCTACTTGGAATAATCCTACTTAACTAGTAAGTACATAATTTAGATATTTCCTTTAATGGATAGTCCATCATCCTAGATAACCTACATACTTGGAATAACCCTACTTACACATAAATACACAAACTCCCTCCCATACTAGATTATCTCACCTAGGAGTAAACACAAGCTTTCCTAGTTAAATCAATAACTTAGCTAAGTGTACCATATGTGTCATTCATGTTCAAGCATACCTAGTATATAATACTTATGATAAACACCCATCTCCTACTATGGAGTAAATACAAACACATTGCATGGACTCAATCGAAGAATTTTTGTATCCAAAAGATGATTCCATTCAAGAGTATCACCTCTTTGACTAAAAGGGTTTACACTATGATCCTACTCCTGTCAATACGATATCTTTGTATTTGAGTGTATATTGACACAAATCAAGTAGTAGCTCTAACCCACTAAATATCTATAATCAAATAACTAGCTTCGAGCAACCCATGTTCAAACATATCTAGTATAATTAAATACCTATGTCATCAACATATCTAGTATATTTAAATACCTATGTCAAGAAATATCTTCGACATATCTAGTATAGTTAAATACCTATGTCAAGAAATCTCTCCTATAATGGAGTACTTAAAAAACATTATGAAAATAGCATAATAGCTTCAATTTCCTTTTCTAATTTCTCTAATGCATATACTGGGAAAGATATCTCAACCATGCATGCAAGACACATCATTCAAAATTAAAATAACAAAGAATAAGAGATCATCATGCCTGTTATTGCTTTCCAAATAAAGACAAAAATGCAGCCCTCTCCCAAAAACAATTAGCTTGAAACCACCTTCTCAAGAATGTCACAATTGAACTCTCTCTCTCTCTCAAGTTGATAGCTTACTCCTCTCAAATATCTCTCCCTCGCCAAGTAAGTAAAACTGGCTCTCTTTCTCTCTCAATGCAAAGTAAAGTATGGTTGGGAAAATATAGAATTATGAATTGCAAAAGATGTATAATCTCTTGTAAAGAATGTGTCCCTCACAATGAAATGGTTCACAACAAGCTCCATGCAAAGCAACACAACATTAAGGTGGAAATCAACTAAGCTAAGGCTCAGCAAAACCTCCTGCAAATTGACTAGTTTTCAAGATAACAATTCAAAGGCTTAATCAAAATGCATATGGATAATTCAAATTGTCACAATGAGAAGACATCTACAACAATTCAAACTCAAAGGTGGTGCCATCTGCTATTCTATTTCCTTCAGATTTGGTGTAGCTAAACTCAGTCAACTTCCATTATATGACAACAGGTTTCAATCATTCCAAATGGTGAATGAATCAACATAAATAGTTTAATATGTAGACAAATTCAAGCATGGTCTTATTAAACACATCGACCAAGTCAAGCATTCTACAACCAACAATATCAAATGCAATGTTATGCCATATATCGTGTGCCATTCACTATGATAATCGGTTTCCACTAGCAGTCAAAAGCTTTTAAATTGGCTCCCATAGACATGGTCAACATCGACCTTCATTCCATAGCCTATATCGACTATAAAACAGCCTTATGAATCAACTTATATGAACAGTCAAAGGTTATTCTATCAGTGTCCCTCAATTCACACATGCCACATATTGAAGTCTTAGATTGTCAACTCATGCACACTATATGTTTGTTGTTTTAAAATGGAGAATCCATTCATTATAAAGTGTGCCCTATTACCTTAAGCATCGGCTAAGCATAAGGCGTTGGAAACATATTATGGCAGCGGCCTCTAAGTTTAACATTCTACGTTATATAAGCATGTATATGCACCCACCTCCATATAATTTGCATAGCTTGTATTTATATATATATATATATATAGTTCTATTTTCCTTACAATAAAATATACATATATATAGTATATCCATCATACTTATATATACATACATATATATATATGTATGTATGTATGTATGTATATAAATATATAATTATATGTATATAAATATATATTTATATTTATATTTTAACTTATTGGATAAATATATTCGATACTTTGAATGCTTATCCTCTTATCATTATTCAAATGCACTCATACATACACATGGATGTATATATGTATATATATACATATCTAATATGTGTGTGTGTGTATATATCAGGTTACCCATTCATATCATATCCTCATCGATACATACATTCATTTAAGTGCACATATATATTTTCACATATATATAATTGATCCTCGTGTGAGTATGATTGTAAATATTACTTTCACATATATGCATATGTCCATGCTCTCACACGAATCAATGTATGTATATACTCATATACATGCATACTTTTGACATAGATACGTATTGGCGTAAAGCTTAAGATAAATAAACCTCAAACACATAATAGCATCATATGGTTATAAATATATATATGCACCTATATATATGCATGTCTATACATATGTCATCATATTCGTATGGACATCCCATTATATCCATCATACGAGTATGTCAACAAATGCATATATTCCTATACTCAATTCACCACACAAACAAGCACAATAAAATAAGGAAGGTCTCAAAAGCTCAAATAGATAAACATCACCCAATAATGCACTCAATATTAAACAAGACCTTTACTAATACAAATATTTCAAACTAGGGATGACTTACCTACTTCCCACTTCTATGTCTAGACTCAACCAAACTATTGTGGTGTGTGTATGCTCAGATAGTTTACGTTACCAGTTATTCGACCAAGATCTTCTCTCGAGTGATGCTTCCCCTATGCCTAGAGGAATGGAACACATACCTACATCCACTAACACATGCACACGACAATCAATTGTTCATAACATATGCAGTATACATTAACATCTCAAAAGTTAGAATAATAATTCAATAACCATCTATTCACATATATGCAGTATTTCCCCATGAAATAACATCAACTGAGATAATATCAAATGAGATAACATAAAATGAGATAACATTCACATTGATAACATGGTACGAGCACAATTATTCATCTCCAGAATTCACATTTCATTCATATTTACCCTGTGTAGTAATAGTAAATAGTAACTACACAACAGGCGTGTAACAATAGAAGATCTACCTAAAGAAAGAGATCAGTGGTTTCCTATTTCAAAATAGAAGCCATCCAATGTGCTTATTGAGGAATGGTTGAAACTAGAGAAGAATGAAATGAGGAACCATTTGGTAGTGTCTTATAGATCCTATCCTCTTGAATGTTTATGAGGATAGCATCACATTCAATTTGTGGAAGAGAATAGGTGATATCTATCAAAACAAAACTATTGCTAACAAGTTTTATCTCAAAACATAGTTATATTCATTAAAAATGAAAGATGGTGATTCTATTACAAAAAATTTAAATATGTTATATTTTATTTTATTCACCTTGCTTTAATAAAAAATGTTAAATTCGAAGACAATAAAAGCATCCCATTACTTTACTCTTTACTTGACACTTGAAAAAATCTAATTATTTCCATTAATGGTAGTGATATAGAGCCAAAAAAGGATAATATTATTGCTACTTTTCTTTCAAAGGAAATGAAAAGGAGATCCATGAATGAAGGCTTGAGGAAAGATTTGTATGCATGAGGAAGTTTCAAAGAAAAAGGAGGGCATAAAGGGGAAAAGAAGAAAGATAGATCAAAGTCTAAAGGAAATTATAAATCCCTATGGAAGAGTAAGGTGTTGGAAGTATGGAAAGAGAGGACATGTGAAGAAGGAATGTAAAAATAAGAAAAAATTTATATTCTTCCACATAAAATTCTTCCAATGATGATGATAATGATGTTTTATTTATTTCTTCAACACTTCAACTTCCCTCCAACATAAATTGCTTCCATTTTGAAATGTGCTTGTGCTAATATATTGGATACCTATTTGGGTCTACCTTTAATGGTGAAGAAGATCAATCCTCTTTATTGGAACGCCCCGCCACGCAACCCTAGGGGAAGTTGCAATTAACTACTCAAACGCAATAATTTATTTTTTTTCTTTTTACTATTAACATGCAAGTTCACTACCCATTTCCAACATCCCCTAAGGTTACGAGACTGAGTTTACTTAAACCCAAACAAGAAACATGAATTGAAACCATAACATTTAATTGCTTAACAAATTAAATACACATACATTCCATACATGATAAAATTACATCAAAGGCATAAGGGATACCACATGTTTCCAATAATATAATTTACAATACGATTACAACTCTCATTCCCTGAATGAGGTAAATCCAATAAAAAAGGTTACAAATTACATCCTCCACCTCGATATAAATGAGGGGTAATAAAATTACAATAATAACTGAAAAGAACAAAGCATGAAAAGAAACTGGATCCCAGAAGCTCTCCAACTGGAAATCTCGTCCACACGAACAAGAAGATGACCCAACGGATTAAGGTGCACGTTCCACCCAACCATGTGATACCCGAAGGCTCACCCCCCGTGCTAGGAGATAGTAACAAGGATTCCTAGGCAATACCATCTACCTCTAGACACAGGCTACTCAAAACTAGATTGAATTAAATACAAGTACAACATCACATAACACAATGGTTACAATGCTTCTAGAGTTAAATAATCAATTGCATCACTGATACAAACATACTGTTGACTTAGGAGAAGTGTCGTCACAATGTCACATGGGATATCCTGGTGAGTCTTTCTAGGTCCCAGCCCCCATCTTGGGATATCCTGGTAACCTCTAACAACTTTCGGCCCCTCATGTAAACCAATACGGAATTATTTATCTCTCGTAGAGACAAGATAATGATCTTTCCATTCCAGGCCTTCTCGTCTCATCTTAAGTCTATACAAGCCCTTGTGTCCATGAGTGAGGCAAAAATGAATCTTGTTAAGTGTTTGACGCAACCTAACCTCTAATAAGTTTATTTACGTTATCACTAAATTAACTAACTTACAAAGAGTTTCCCCAAAACCACTTTGTGTGTCGGCCCTCATTGCAAGCCACTCCTCTAAGACATGTGGAATAACTCCACACCCAAGGGAACACAAGTGTGACCTAACGAGAATGACTCCCTATCCACGACATAAAGTCCACACATCTCGTTCATGATAACCGGGTATCTAATTGGATCCAACAAGGTGCACTACCCAAGGCAAAACAAAGGTTGACTACAAATTACAACAACCCATGAAATTAAAAGGAACCCCAATCTAGAAGACTTACATAACATTTAACTCTATTTTCCCAACAACACGAAAGAGGGAGATTACATTAAGAAAGGAAAATTGACGATTTAATCACCTACTTTAGGATTTCCTAAATCCAAGCCAAACAATGACATATTGCATGTAATCAAATACAATTAATTAAAGATTGTTGCAACTACACAAAAGTAATTAAAAATCACAATTGCAATATTGAAGAATTTAAACTAATAATTTATCTCCCTATTTCTTCAATTACCCATAATAATCAAAATTAGCTTTTCAAGTAAAGTCATTTTTATTTCTTTCAATGCTTATAGAATAATCATTTAAAAATCTATATATATTTAAATATTTAAAAATCATTTAAATATGTGTCTAAAACAAAATATCATTTTATATAAATATTCCAACTAATTAAAAATCATTCCCTATTATTTAACATATATAATATATATATTTAACTAATAAAATTAAAATATTTATTTAAATTAAAATATTATATATATATATACATAATATATACATAATATATATATTATAATATATATATAATATAAAATAATAAAATAAATAAAAATCAAATTTAAAAATTAAAAAAAGTGAACTCATTTATTTCTGGCCCCACGGCCCCCCAAAGGGGAGAGTGGACGCAGCCACAGGCTGCACTCAGCCTCCCCTGTGGAGGTTGGCGCTACCTGTGGCCCCTCCATGGGGCGGCTGTGTGTAGCCTTGGTTGTGCCCCCCCCACAATAACACATAAAAATTTATTTTTATAAATTTATTTTTAAAACAAAAAAAAATAAAAACCCTCCCCTGTTTTTTCTTTGCACGGGAAATTTCCTGTGTAACAAAAATTTCTAGAATGAAAAAAAAAATGCATTTATACAATATGTTTGTATATATATATATATATATATGTATAAAAATATACCTAAATTTCCCATTTACAGTCAAATTATGCAACTTCTCAACATAATTTTTTTTGTAATAAAACTAATTTATCAACACAATATCTAGATTTAAATTTCAAATTTGAAATGAAAATTTCTTTTGTGCAACTTTCAGTTTTCCATTGTTTGAATCTTTCTTTGCTTTCTTTTTCTTTCATGATCTCAACAAAGGGTTTCAAATTTGTTCAAAACAAGTTTTCAATTGAAAATCCAAAACAATTTCAAAACAATTAAACAGAAAAGAACCTGTGATGTGATCTGAAGTTTGAAGAAACAATTTGGTGTTGAGCTTCTTGCCAAATTAAAAATCCAGATCTCCTTCCAAGCCTCCCCTTGCAAATCCAAGATTGAATCCCACAAGAACAAAACCCTCCTTCTCTTTCTTTTTGCATCAATTTTTCTTTCTCCAAAATTTGAAATTCAAAAATCTCAAAATCCAAATGGAATGGTTTCATAAGTTTTTTCCCCAAATTTAGTCAAATACCCTAAAATATCCCATCCACCATAGTTATTGCAAATTTGGAGATATTTTATTTTTTGAAATTTAAAACTAAAAACAATTTTCTTTCAACATTACTTTATTTCTTTATTTCATTTTTTAAATTTCTATTTCAAATGAATTTGAATGCTTTTAACCATTTTCATTTCCAAAAAGAATTTAACTTTTAAAATCTTCTTTTCAAAAAACTTTAACACTTTTAAATTTTCATTTAAAAAAAAGAATTTAACACTTATAATTTCCAATTGAACAACTTGACTTAATCCCACACAATTAATTTAAATAATCAATAAAATAAATCTAATCCAAGATTAGATTATTTTATTAATTAAATTAAATTAATTAATAAAATAAATAACATTTCTAACATTACAACCAATATATTTAATCATCCATTTAATTACACAAGCCATTTTTTACCTTTATAATTTGAAATTAAATAAAAATCAAGGTGAAATGGACAACATTAAAACAACTAAACCTGACTACAACCCAACGACACACTATGACTAGGGTGCTGACTTGGCACAGAAAACCTAGCTACTATCTCCCAATCGATTACCGTTGGTCAATGGACATGCTCAAACCTGTGAAATCAGGTGGGGTCGATGTCATGTACCTGTCAACCTGCAAACAAAGAGTATATCCAACATACATATATATGATAAAATAAAACACACTGTGAAGAGGAAATCTTAGAATTGTAGGGCACTCGCAAGCGAGTGATACAATCCTGTCCCCTTCACCAATACAGACTTTCTAACTGACGAGCCTAACATCAACAATATAATCAAAAGCATAAGCATCATTAATTACATATCTGCTAAGCTAATTCAAAACATACCATAATGATAACATCAGAGTAAAATTCCATCACATCAAAATATAACATACGCATCGCTTAACAGTTTGCGATCAAATAGTAACCAAGTACCATAGTCAAAGTACTAGCAGAATAAAGCATAACAAGAAAACACCGTACGATAAAAAGAGCCAAAATGGAGGGGTACTACAGGAATAATATCTTGGAAAAAATGCAAATAAAATTGATTGGTTGGAAAGGGGATATTTTGAGTTAGGATGGATTTTTTTTACTTTTAAAAGCCTCTCTTCAAGTTATACATATTTACTTCCTTTCATTATTTAAAATTCTGAGTATATGGAAAAAATATATTTATTTATTTTAAATAGAAAAAATTCCTTTGGATGGGCATAGAGGAAAATAGAAGGCTTGCTTTAGTAAACTAGGATAATATTTGCACACCAAAAGGAAATGGAGAGCTCAGTCTCTGGAAAATTCATCTAACTAATAATGATTTATTGTCTAAGATTGGTTGGGGCTTGATGAAAGATAATAAATATTGGTCATACATTATGAGATACAAATACATGAGGGGGGAGATGTTAACTCTTTCCTAACTATTAAAGACATTCCCAAGGGTTATGTTATTTGGAATAAAATTCTTTCAACTAGAAGCCCTCTTTAGAAAGGTATCAATTGGAGAATTGGTAATGCATTAAAAACTCATTTTAGGAAGATTTCTAGTTGAATAAACTACGCTTGAATGCTAATCAATTATTTAGATTATTTTTTTCCTATTACCAACTCTTTTGGTCCTTTTTTTTCTAATTATATGGATATAAAATACTTTTCTATTCATTGGAAAAATATCTTAGACTCATTTCCTGCAAATGGAAGATTGGCTATCATTGTTTCAGATTTACAAACCTTGTTGGTTTTCTTATAGGCTTCCAATTTTTGAAAGAGAGGATGATTCTTATTGGGATTTGGATAATATGGGAAAATTCATTGTCACTTCTTCTCATTCTTTGTTGTTGGACCTTCTAGTTGCTAACAAAGTTTGGAAGAAAATTTGGAATCCCAAACTAACACCTAAAATTAATTTATTTTGGTGGATCATTGCTCACAACAAAATTCTCACTTGGGATAATCTTCAAAGAAGGGTGTTCCATTTTCCTATAAATGTATTTTATGTCATAAGGGTGAAGAGAAAGGTGATCACCTTTTTTCTCTTGTGATTTCTCTACCACTATTTGGGATAAGACTCGTCTAAAACTTGAGGTTTCTTGGATTATGCAAAACTTTGTGGTCAATTTTTTGGAAATTTAGAATTTTCATTGGGTTCATCCAATTCCTAAAGATTTATGGCACTAAATACCTCTTCAATTAGTCTAGGGGTCATATAAGGAAGGAAATAACCATATTCAAATATATGACTCGTGATGTTGATGATGTCTTTAACTCTATTGTTACATCTCTTGTGGAGAATGTGAATAATATTGAAACTAATAAATTGACCAACTTTACTTCTATTCAGGAAATTAAAATTACATGAGGTTGGGGTATCAATAAGGACTTGCATGACCTTGACAATAAAAAAAGATCATTATAAAGAGTACACATTAGTCTCCACCTCCATTTGGTTAGACTAGAGTAAAACTTGATGGCATTTTTAATGGGAACTAGGGTTTGGAAAAGTGTTGGGAGATTATCAAAGTTCTAGTGAGATTTTTGTTGCTTATTTGAGAGGTCTTGGTACAAGACTAACAATGAAATTGAAGCTATGGTAGCTTATTGGGGTGTAAAATTGGCTCTCTTTTGGAATAACTAACATATTGATTGAAAGAAACTTTAAATTAATTATTGATTCTATTAAGGAGCATTGGAATATAAGGGACCTCATATACGATATTCATTATTTAGTTATATTTTTGCTAATTTTTAGGCCATTCATATTTATAGGGAGGTTAATCATGTTTCATATAACCTAGCTAATTTTTGTATTAATAGTATGGTTGGATTTGTTGGAATAATATGATCAATCTTCCTCACTCTATTACCCCTATTTTAAATAATGATTGAGATAAATTTGCTAAATAATATTTTCTTGGATGAGGGAATTCTCAACTACTTTGGTGATAAATTTTGGAGTACAATCAACAATAATTGTATTCATGTTAATTTCTTAATTCATAATGATGATATTAAGAGGCTTTGATATTTCTATGACCTCTTATTCGATATAATTTCCTATCTTCTTAATTGTACTATCCTTCCTTATATCATTGCTCTCAAATTTGTATGGAGATGTATTTAATCAACTACAATAAAGGGGTCATGTCATCCTAATATCGCATATTTTTTGGGGGCTTCATATTTTAATGATTATGAAAATTTGGGTGAATTGTAACACAACTAATAATCATTTTGAAAATTTTGTAAATCCTAAACTTCTTGGTATTTTTATTATCACTTATTTGAGCCTTTGGTTCACAAATTGTGATAGGTTTTTTCTTGAATTATGATTCAATATGAGGGATTGCATCCAATAAGGGAAACATATGTCATATTGAGCCTAATTCCTATGAGGAGGTAAAAATAATTTTGTGCTCTAGCATATTTGCAAGGAAGCTAGTATTGCCCCCTACTCTAGGAATATAAAGAAACAAGGTAAAATTAGGGATAAAGAAGGCATTATCCCTTTTTAAGGATGGATAGGAGCTTATCGAATTTTAGAATGGTCATGAAAAGTATAGTCTTCCTTATTCCCAAGATGAGGTAAGTTTGGTCCTCATTAAGTAACTCACTTTGGAAGGTAGGTTTAAATACATCTTCTATTATCACTTTCCTTATCTCAATCATCTCAAACACCAATTTTTTTGTAATTTTTCATTTTTCATTATTTTCTCTCTATAAAATTATATTAGGGAAGTCTTATTGGATAGAGCTTAGATTCCTTTGAACTAGGGCCTAAGCTTTAGGCTATATTTAAATTCCACCTTTATTTTTTCCCTCAAAAACCTATTAGTTCTATTATTTTTATCCCTAAATAGTATCCTACTATTCTCATCAAGGGAAAAGTTGTGGCTTCTAGGAAATTGCATTCTCATTTTCTTCTAGGGGAAAAGGTAAAATTATTAAGCTTTAACCCTTCCCCAACAATAAAAATAAGGTTGTTTTTTATTGTGAGTTTGAGAATGTGGTTCCTAAAAAGGATAATAGGGGTTACCCAAATATTTCTATCCTAGAATCCTTTTATGTTTTTCCCAAACCATTAAGGATTCGATTGATATTTTGGGGACTTTAAGGATAAAAAGGTGAAGACTACTATTCAATGCTTTGATAAAGGTCTAGTTGTAGGAGCTAAAAATTAGCTCTATCCTAGGACCACCTACAAAAACAATGAAAACCTTCCACAAGAGAGTACACAAGAAATGAGCTTTCTTGATATTAAGATCTATCAAATATGATGATCAGATATATTAAAAAAATTGTACAATGACCTTACTTATATAGACAAGGTGTGATGTAGTACCAACATTAAATGACATGAGTAAAAATTAAATGACCTAGGGCTCTAATATTTGATAAAAGCTAAAAGGATAAAATATTATCTAAACATTAAATATTTCTATGACCTAAGTGGACTTAATATGTAAATAGGACCCCACTAAGTAACTAATTAGGAAAAGTACCTATTTACACCAACACCCCTCTTAAGTGCAACTTAAGGAGAAGCAATTATTATACAAATGATGCAAGGATGCAATGATGGTTCCCAAATACGAGGCCATTTTATGTACCAATGTACAAATACAAATGCATTCTCTCATAAATGGAGAAAAGGATAAAAATCACATGGTAAAAAATCCCTCTCCAAAAGAGAAAAAAGATACAATCAAGTGATGTAAGATGGAGGAATACATGATAACCCCCAAGTACAACATCCATCACATATATACATTAAAAATTTCCCCTCACAAGATTGAAATAAAGATACCACATAGCCCCCCCATAATGAAGTAGTTTCAAAACCACTGAAGAAAGTTTGAAGACAAAAGAGATTCCAATGCTAAAAAACATGTCTCCCCTTTGAAAGAAAGAAATCCAATGGTTGATGCTAAAGAAACCACATCTCCATGATGAATCAAGAGGGAAGAAGCCTCATGAATGATATCTCTAAATATGCATCAATTTTCTTCGAAGATGTCTCAACAAAATCAAGAGTGACCCCAATCAAGGAAGAAGACAAAGAATGTGGAAACTCAAGAGTAACCTCTAAAGAAGTGTAGTGTAAAAAATTATCACCCTTAACAATTTCACACTATGTTTTTTCCCCCCTAAATTATTAAGCCTAATTGATCCCCCAATTGCCTAAATTTATGCATTCCAAAGCCTATTTTTATCATTTTTTGACAAAGTTGCAAGCATTGAATAAATGCATCCAACTCATGTGTTATTCCTGGCATGTAGTGTCCTAGAAATTTGGTCTAGGTTACATATGCCCTTGGGAATATGGGTCCCCCTTCTTAGCCAGGACCCATTTTTGGACATGTTGTTGGTGGTATTTTAAAATTAAAAATTATAATTATAAGTGTCAGATTTTAGGATCTAATTTTTGGGAAATTGGATAAATGCCTATAAACACCTAGTCTTTTCACCATTGAAACTAGAAGAAAATTAGGACAACTTATGATCAAGCATTATTGTCAAGAGCAACATTTCAGATTCTTATTGCAATAATTCAAGATCTAAGCATCATGTCAAAGTGATTGTGAGTTTATTTCATCATGTTGTCATTATTTTGTGAAGACTAACATCTTTTTGTAGGTCTCCAAAGCATTCAATAATTCAAGCAAGCAAGATCCAAATCTATAAGGTGATTTGTATGACTTCAATCCTTCAAGGAGGTCATTGAAGGGTGGTGAGTTGTAGCATTTTATTCATTTTTCATTCCTTCCTTTCAATTATCATTTATCAATTGACATTTGTCATTGTGGAAGTGGAAACAATTACACAGGATTTGACTAAGGAAAACCCCTAAATGGCCCAACATTTCCTCTCTTTGTGAATGTGCAGGTTACAATTTTGAAAAGGATTGAAGGGATCTTGAAGGAAAATTATCCATTGTTTCTTTTGTTGTCATATATCTTGTCAAGCCATGAAAACTCACAAAATTTACTGACGACATTATGACAACTTTACAAGTGGAAACAAAAGTCTCAGATCTTCTACCAAAGGATCCCAAAAGTTAAGCAGGACCCCCTATTAGGGACCCATATGCCCTTGGGCGACAGTTTCGTACAATGGTTGAAACAAGGTTTTCTAGATTGGTACATATCACTCTGCACTTCCCAGATCCACCTGCAAATTATTGCTTTCATTTGTCAGTTATCAGGATCTTGCAGTTTACATATTAGGTCACATAGTCTAATTAGGTTAATCATTTCAAATTATTTCCAATCCATTCCCATCTTCAATTAGATGTAGATATGGGTTTGATTGGCTCACCTTTATGGTTGTAAGTCAATCTATACACCTTGTTGATCTACATCTTAATGTAACTTGGAAAAATTCCACCATTGCATCCTAAGGGAAAATAATCATTGGGAGTGATAACATTACCTGTCAAAGTCAGATACATTACTATACAAACTCCTATCCATGTCATACCCCAAGAACTTTCATATAATATTCTCTTGGGTAGACCATGAATTCATGAAATGAAAGTAGTGCCTTCAACACTTCATCATTCACTAAAGTACATATACAACAATAAGGTTTACATGGTAAATGTTGGCCCTACATTTGAAAATTGTTTACAAACTAAAACAAGAATGATGAATCCTCTTAGTACATTGACACCAACTACAAAAGAGGAACCTTTACAAGTTGGGGATAAAGATAAGTGTCTTTCAAATGTGACAAAGTTGTTGGATGATGATTGGGGATCATTATATTTCACACCTAAATTCGATGAGGAATACAAGATCATACAACCAAAATCAGGAAAAGAGAAAGAAGCTACCATGATATCAGCACAAGCTTTCATTGAGTAATCAAAATAATTTGAGTCTAAAACTTGTAGCAAAGAAGAGGAAAACACAACTTATACATCCACATATGATGATCATTCAAAAAACCCTTCTTCGAAAGAAATGGAAGCTATTTATGGAAGAGGATATCAAATTTTGAAATAATGTGACTATAATGGAAAAGGATGTGGAGTGAGAGAACAAGGTATCTGTGCCCATATAGAGCCTAACACGCAAGAAACAACAAGAGGTCTTGGCTATTGTCCTTAAAAAACATCAAAAAACATTTCACTTAATCAATAGCATTAGTTGTTGCTCCTTGTCATGTGGTAGTTGTAGTATCATAACATATTCACTACCATGCATGGGGGTATAAACTTGGCTTTATGTGATCATATGTCATTTCACAAGGAGTAGCATATCCTCATCCATTTTGCTCATCCTTGTCCCTATACTTGGGGGGAAAGGGGTTAGGTATCCTTGTCCTAGGTGCATTCCTTCTAGCAAGGGATCCCTCTTTATCTCCTTAAAATGTTAGTGTAGCAAGTACACCAACATTTTAA
The DNA here is from genome assembly GCA_007258455.2 of Sequoia sempervirens. Taxonomy (NCBI): domain Eukaryota; kingdom Viridiplantae; phylum Streptophyta; class Pinopsida; order Cupressales; family Cupressaceae; genus Sequoia; species Sequoia sempervirens. The sequence goes on along the minus strand of VDFB02075321.1, from coordinate 227,332,584 downwards.
GGGGGGAATATAGTCCCCTATTTCTTGTTTACATAAGAAATTGTCCCTCCTTAGTAATGATAATATACATCTCCTAAGAAGTGTGACCTTGTCAACCAAAGTGTGGCCTTCTTAATCCATGTGATATATCTTCTTTATGGTGATATTGGACTTGATGTCCCATAAGAGTGTGACTTTTCTTGGAATATGATGTTCTCCTTGGTGGTAATGCTATGGTTAGTGTTCCCTAGGGTGTGATTTTCTATTCTTTGACTAGTTCTCTCTTGGTGATGATGTAATGTGTGATGTTTCCTAAGGTGTGACCCTCAGTATTAAGCAAAGACCCTTTGATTGCTACCTTTTGTGGTGATGTTATTACAACATCCCTTGAAATTTTTAACCTTGGCATATTTGTCCCTTAAGACATTAAACCTTTCTATTTTATGGAACCTACCATAATACAACTTGCTATCCATGTGCAAACCCTTTTTTATTTCATGGAACCTGGCATAATATAGCTTACCATCCATGTGTAGCTTATTTTTCTTCAATTTCTTCATGGGAGTTAAACATAGTGTAGCATTGACATAGCATCTTGTGGCACCTTATCAAGGTTATCAAGGAGTATAAATCTTGGTATGGTTTTTGTGGGCACATCTTGTAGACCTAGTGTATGTCTCTCATTTTACTTTGTCTTGGGGGCTCACCTAGCGAATATCATACTTCACTAGCCTGTGTGTCTCCTAGTTTATGATTCACCTAGCAAATATCAAACTTTTCTATGGTGTGAATCATGAAATCCCTTCAACATGACCACCTAGCATAATACAACTTTCTTGCCAGTGGATCCATGTGTTCCATGAGTGATATGTATGAATTCAATCCTCATGGGAGCATTTCTTTATTCGAGGAATGAGGTTTGGTATTTCAGGAAATTTAAGACTGAGGTAACTTTTCCTTAGTGACTCAAATCTTTTAGTACTAACCTTGTATTTTGTTGTGTGTTTTTCATGTGTCTACATCGTGTTTACATCATTCTTGTTTTTTATTTCATCATCATCTTTATGTTCCATCATGTCATATGTTTTCACCATGTATGCTTCATGTTTCTGACATGTATGTTTGTTTATGTTGTCTTGTTGCATATCATGCATGTGTGTGTGTGTGTGTTCCTTTGTGCTTATATTGGTTTTACATGGGATCTTGGATCCTAGGGGCTTGTACACTCCCCCTAGATTCTTAGCCATCCCATCTCTTCAACATTTGGATAATCAGACCCCTCTTGACATATATTTATCTACTTTAGTTTGATTATGAGCATAATTTCATACTTTCACTAAAGTGGGGGCTAAATGTAGTGTAGAAAATTGTAACCCTTAACAATTTCACATTATATTTTGGCCCCCCTGAATTATTGAGCCTAATTGACCCCCTAATTGCCTAAAATAATGCATTCAAAAGCCTATTTTTATCATTTTCTGACAAAATTGCAAGCATTGAATAAATGCATCTGTGGTAACGAAAAAAGTATCCCTTATGCTTTTCCCTTACTTGTTTGGGCCCTCCTTGTGAACTGGGCTTGATATGGCCTTGATTTAGTGTTGTAATGTGGTTGACACATTCACATTAGGTCTTGGACCCTTGTCAACTAATGAACATAAATGGTACCTTACTAAAGTGTTGTGAAGTGTTGTAACTCACTTTCACACTTTTCTAAGGTTATATTAATTAACTAAACCTAATAAACCTCTTTTTAATCAAAATAAACCTTAATCATGCCTTATTTGGAGTGTTGTGAAGTGTTGTAGCACACTTTCACACTTTTCTAGGCTTTTCATTAATAATCGGGCTTTCTTATGCTTTAATTGGCCCTATTTTGCATCCACAAGCCTCATTTAATGCATCTTTTTGAGGATAATCCCGACACCAATCATTAGCCAATCATAATTCAGGTGTTTCAAACTTGAGTGGACCAGATTTATTGATTTGGGACTCATTTTCCACTTAGGGCGAATGATTCCCACCTCAGTTTTTGGGCCCCAAACCTAGTTTCACACATTTCTAAGAATTTTTTAAAATGGTTCCAAAAATTAGGCCTGGTGGGACTCATTCGCCACCTTGGGTGAATGAGTCACATGTGGCCCAAAATCAAAATTAATTCAAATTTTTGGCGAGATATTATTCTCCTACATCTAATGCTAGCTTGTAGCGTTGTAATTTTTGAAATTCTTGCATAATTGAGTATAAATACAAGGTTCTTTCACTCATATTTTCACGTAGTAATCTAACAAGCAATCAAGTGGTCCTCATAGCAAGTTTGAGTTCACAAGAGAATTCAAGAGCATTCAAGGGTAGATTATCAAGCACTCTAGAGCATTATTCAAGCATCAATCATCATGTCAAAGACTTCATACATCATGTTTGTTTTTGAGCTAACAATTGTGATGTAGGGTTTATGATTCAAGCAAGCATTTCATTCAAGATCTATCACCTTCAAGAAAGATTCAAGATCTACATCCATTGGATCCATCTCATACATGTTTGGAGCCTCTTATTGCTAGGGTTTGGTGAGTTGCAACATCACATCTTGTTCGTTCATCATTCTTCATTCACATTTCATTCTATTTCAAGGTTTAATTACCAACAAGGGGTTAGACCAAGGCAAACCCCTATTCACTAAACCAACAAAAAAATTTCCCTCTCCTTTGTGTGTGATTTGCAAGTCTAGGTTGCAAATTTCCTAAGGAGCAAGATTGGAGAAAAGTTGTGAAATCATTCAAAGTTGTCAAAGTTGTCATCAAGCCTTGGAGAACCTTGGAGAAGACCTATAGGTTAGAAATCAAGGTTTCAGATCCGAAAACCAATCAAAAAGGAAAAAGTAGATAGAGAAGAGCAGGATCAGACTTTGAAGCTTCAAAAAACCCTAACTGGACTAATTCGCCACTTCTAGTGAATGAGTCCCAGTTCCAGTCAAAATTTCAATCTTTGCAAATTCGGATACCCATTTGGAAGATTCCTATTACCACACAAAAACCCAATTTTTGGATTGATTCATCCAGCTTGGCGAATGAGTCCCACTCAACATTAAAGGCATAATTTCTAGTGTTACAAAGCTCCACTCAGCCATTTCTAGATTCCCAAGTGCACATATTCCTTTATGTAGTTTTCTGTTTTGATTCATTTACTTTTCTAGGTCATTTTATAGGTCATTGCATTGAATTAGGGTTTAATGTTGCATCCTACATTTCATTTATCTTTCCAAGTCTAAACTTGGTGGTGAACCCCTTACTAGTTTCCATTTAGCCCCTAGGACAACCCTATTACAAGATCTCTTTCTCTTTTGCATTGAGATCTCTAGGGTTACCCTTTAATGTAGTAGGTGGAAAGTGGGTATGCTATATGTCCTAAGTCATATGATAGCACCTCTCCCCCATTAACCTATACAACATTTTGGTGAACCTACATTTAGAACATTAAAATTCTGATTTGGAGTGCATTATCATCCTAGATCTTGCTTGCATTAGGATTTGCATTGGTTAATTTGCATTCTAGGTTTTCAATTTTTTTGCATTAGTGAAATATCATATAGCTGGAATTTGTGCATCTCATTTCACTGAAAATCAAACAAAATCTACATTTGCACTAAACATACAGATCATAAAACATAAAAAGCATAAAATTCAACTAAAAAATTTTAAAAATTTTGAAAAAATTCTCATTGGGACTCATTCGCCACCTTGGGTGAATCAGTCCCAGTGTAGATTTTGCACTACATTTTCTGACACTTAAAGCTTTGTTTCTAAGTTTTTGTTTTCTATTATTGCCTCTCTATTTCAGTTTACACATTTTTTGTTTCATCCATTTCATTGCATCTAGTCTAAATTAGTTCATCTTGTGCATTTCTTTGGTTTAAGCTTTGGATGTCCATGTGCTTTGGTTTAAGCTTTGGATGTCTTTCAAGAGTGTGATCTCTCTTAACATATTTCATTCCTCTTAGTTGCTTGATGTGACACACTGCATCCCCTTAGAATCTAAAATTTGCTTCATGGATATGTGCTTTGGTTTAAGCTTTGGATGTCCATGAAGTCCTTAGTGGATGTGTCAAGTTGTGCTTTTGGAAATGACCCTAATTAAATTGAACTTACTCATGCTCGCTCAACTCCTAATGCATGTCCTCCTCATGATGTTGAAATCATTGGAGAAGATGATGATAGCATGAATAGGTTCTTAAACAATTATCTTAACAACCTTGAAGCTAATCCTTTTACCCATCCATGAAACAACCAAACCCCCTATGATACCACCTCATGATATCTTTGGTTACTTACATCTTGAAACTGAAACAAAATTTGAACCTAAGTTCCCTACAATAGGTGAACCTAGTTCCTCTAAACAAGAAAACACTCAACCATTTTATGGTACTAAATTAACAAACACTCCCATCAATCTAGAAGAAACATATGGAAAAGGATTCACAATCTTGAGTAAACAAGGATGTGATACAACAAGTGAACATGAAATTCATCAACTCTTAGAGAAAATAGCAACTGATGAAAACACAAAGGGGTTAGGGTATCAAGATCCCCCTCTCAACGTAAGTGCTCCTAAAGAATGCTTGAGGCTTCGTAGTGATGGTACAATAGTCTTAGATCCTCCTTTTGATATGAATATCCTTCTTCCTAAATAAAAACCAATGACTCATAATGATGATAAGGATGACAGGATCATCCTAGTTCCATTTCCTCATAATTCAACTAGAGAAGTTGGTGAATCTAGAAAGCACAAGAGGCCTTACAAACTAAAGCAACTAAAGTTTCCTTTCCTGCCACCTGAAAGTGAAAGGAAACAACAATTGCTTTTGAACAAAGAACTAATAACATTACCACCAATGAAAGAATGGCTAATACTATATCCTAAATATGCAAGTGTTCCACATTTTCGCTACCACATAACTCTTGGACATAGTACTAACGAGTGTCATGCATTCAAATTAGTGTTGAACAACTTTCACTTTGATGGCAATGAGTGCCATCGAGTGATTACATAACATGTCCTTTTTCACCCCTTGTCATGTAATAGTTGTAGAACATCCTATTATCACTATTACATGACCTTTCCCATCACCTTCCTTGACTCATTCTTGTCTTTCACTCAGTGAGGGAAAGAATTAGATATCCTTGTCCTAGTAATGAATTTGTCGTGGTTCCTTTGGCTAGTTGTTCATATTCGGTATACAAGGAACATGATTGGGTTGTGGATGACCTGCTTTAGGTTTACTCGCATGTGCCTTACTAGTCTTTTGCATTAGTCATTTTTATTTTTCTATTGTGTGATTGCATGTGTGTGATGTAATCCCCCGTGACGTTCTACTTGATTTTCTCTCTCTTTGTGATATTCCTCTATTTGTACCTTCATTCTTCTCTATCTAGTACATCTTTTTCACTTTTCCTTTTCCTTTATTTTGTCTTGTGTTTTCCTTTTGGGGATGACGCAAGGCATCAGGACATTTACGTCTCTTCCATGTTGACCCGAAAGGATTTTTATTTGTTTTCACTCTCTTTGTGTCATTCTTCCAATTCTATGTGTATTTAGGGAATGATGACAGTTCTGAGTTCTCTTAAAAACATTGCAGCAAGAACATATTCAACCCAAATCTATAGATCCCTTATGTGTTTTGTGTTTTCATTTTGGGGGAAACCCCTCTCTTTTCTTTTTCTCTTACATAACGTGGCTTTACTCAAAAACATATGACTTGGCATAGTGCTTTCCAAGTTGGCTCTCATGTCCTCTTTGTTTGCATTTTTCATTTGCTAATTTAAAGTAATTGCTCACAGCAAGGTGTTCAACAATTTCTTTAAAGTGGGGGCATACATTGGCATCATTTTTTTCATTTTTTTCTTTTTCATGGTTCATAGTGCAGTCCTCTTACTTTATATGATTCATTTTTTTCTTTGTAGATAACATTGGGTGTGACGTCTTTCAAGAGTGTGATCTCTCTTAACATATTTCATTCCTCTTAGTGGCTTGATGTGACACACTACATCCCCTAAGTTGTGAATCTTCTATTCTTTGATTGGTCCTCTCATGGAAACATTAGGCACAATGTTCCCTAAGTAAAATACCTCGCATAAACTAAGCAAGACTCCTTTGAACATTCCCTATTTTGCATTTTTCATTTGCAGTTATATGGCCACCTTGCATAACATAGCTTGCATGCAAAAATCATTTTTGTGTGGCACCTTATTAAAGTTATCAGGAGGTATAACTTTGGTATGGTTTAAGCGGAAAGCCCAACCAAGGCATGAATTTTCCCATAACCACTTGTGTGTGTGTGTGAGTGCATACCAGACATGAGTGTATGTTTCTCACCTTCTTGGACTTCTCACCCAATGAACAGCCTGAAGTTCCACTACCTCAAAGTGAGTATGCATTTTTTGGACAAACAACCTAAATCTGATCCACATCACATAGGACAAATGATCGAACCTTGATCTCACTCTTTTATCTTTTACCCTTTTCCCTATTTCATCTTTGACAGTGTGTTCTTGTGCTTTTTTGTTGCTCTTATATCATTCTCATTTGTGTTCTTTTTTTCCTATATTGGTTTGTCATGGGATCTTGACACTAGGGGCTTGATCACCCCTCTTGATCATTTTCGTCCTATCTTATCGGTATTGGTACACTTGGACGCCTCTAGATGTGTGTTTTTCTAATTTAGTGTGAGTTTGAAGCAATTTCATCCTCTCACTAAAGTGGGGGCTAAATGTGGTAATGGAAAAAGTATCCCTCTGCTTTTCCCTTACTTGTTTGGGCCCTCCTTGTGAAATGGGCTTCATATGGCCTTGATTTAGTGTTGTAATTTGGTTGACACATTCACATTAGGTCCTGGACCATTGTCAACTAATGAACATAAATGGTACCTTGCTAAAGTGTTGTGAAGTGTTGTAACTCACTTTCACACTTTTCTAAGGTTTTATTAATTAACTGAACCTAATAAACCTCTTTTTAATCAAAATAAACCTTAATCATGCCTTGTTTGGAGTGTTGTGAAGTGTTGTAACATACTTTCACACATTTATAGCATTTTCATTAATAATCAGGCTTTATTACACTTTAATTGGCCCTATTTTTCATCCACAAGCCTCATTTAATGCATCTTTTTTACGATAATCCTGACACTAATCATTAGAGAATCATAATTCAAGTGTTTCAAACTTGAGTGGCCTAGGTTTAGTGATCCAGGACTCATTCACCACCTTGGGTGAATGAGTCCCACCTAGGTTTTTGGGTCTCAAACCTGGTTTCACACATTTCTAAGCATTTTTAAAAATGGTCCCAAAAATTAGCCCTAGTGGGACTCATTCACCACCTTGGGTGAATGACTCTCGTGTGGCCCAAAATCAAAATTAATTCAAATTTCTGGTGGGATTTTATTCTCCTATATCTAATGACAGCTTGTAGTGTTGTAATTTTGGGAATTCTTGCATAATTGAGTATAAATACAAGGTTATTTCACTCATATTTTTACCTAGCAATCTAACAAGCAATCAAGTCATCCTCATAGCAAGCTTGAGTTCACAAGAACATTCAAGAGCATTCAAGGACAGATTATCAAGCATTCTAGAGCATTATTCAAGCATCAATCATCTTGTCAAAGACTCCACGCATCATGTTTGTTTTTAAGCTAACAATTGTGATGTAGGGTTTATGATTCAAGCAAGCATTTCATTCAAGATCTATCACCTTCAAGCAGGAGTTAAGATCTACGTCCATTGGATCCATCTCATACATATTTGCAGCCTCTTATTGTTAGGGTTTGGTGATTTTTAATATGAAATCTTGTTCATTCATCATTCTCCATTCATATTTCATTTTATTTCAAGGTTTAATTACCAACAAGGGGTTTGACCAAGGAAAACCCCTATTCACTAACCCAACAACATTTTTTCCCACTCCTTTGTGTGTGATTTGTAGGTCTACGTTGCATATTTCCTAAGGAGCAAGATTGGAGAAAAGTTGTGAAATCATTCAAAGTTGTCAAAGTTGTCATCAAGCTTTGGAGAAACTTGGAGAACACCTACAAGTTGTAAATCAAGGTTTCAGATCCAAAAACCAATCAGGAAGGATAGAGCAAATAGAGAAGAGAAGGATCACATTTTTGAAGCTTCAAAAAACCCTAACTAGAATGATTCGCCACTTATGGAAAATGAGTCCTAGTTCCAATCAAAATTCAGATCTTTGCAGATTCAAATACCCATTTGGCAAATTCATGTTCTCGCACAGAAACTCAATTTTTGGACTGATTCACCCAGCTTGGCGAATGAATCCCACTCAGCATTAAAGGTAGAATTTCTAGTGTTTAAAGCTCCATTCAGCCATTTTAGATTCCTAGGTGCACATATTCCTTTCTATAGTTTTATGTTTTGATTCGTTTACTTTTCTAGGTCATTTTATAGTCATTCATTGAATTAGGTTTTAGTGTTGCATCCTACATTTCATTTATCTTTCTAAGTCTAAACTTGGTGGTGAGCCCCTTACTAGTTTGTATTCAACCTCTAGGATAGCCCTATTGCAATATCTCTTTCTCTTTTGCATTAAGATCTCTAGGGTTACCCTTTAATGTAGTAGGTGGAAAGTGGGTATGCTCTATGTCCTAAGTCATATGATAGCATTCAAACTACCCACTTTTTCATACACAACAACATCCAACTCATATGGTATTCCTGACATGTAGTGTCCTAGAAATTTGGGCTAGGACCCATATGCCCTTGGGCATATGGATCCCCCTTCTTAACTAGGACCCATTTTTTAACATGTTGTTGCCGGTATTTTAACATTCAAAATTCAAATTATAAGTGTCGGCTTTCAAGATCTAATTTTTGGGAAATTGGATAAATTCCTATAAATTCCTAGTTTTCACCATTTGAAACTAGAAGGAAAACTTATGATCAAGCATTATTGTCAAGAGAAGCATTTCAAAGTCTTATTGCAGAAATTCATGATCCAAGCATCATGTCAAAGTGATTGTGATTTTATGTCATCATGTTGTCATTATTTTATGAAAACTAGCATATTTCCGTAGGCCTCCAAAGCATTCAAGAAAACAAGATCCAAATCTCTGAGGCGATTTGTATGACTTTAGTCCTTCAAGGAAGCCATTGAAGGGTGGTGAGTTGCAAAATTTTGTTCATTCATCATTCCTTCCTTTCAATTATCATTTATCCATTGACATTTTCCATTGTGGAAGTGGAGACACTTACACGGTGTTTGACTAATGCAAGCCCCTAAATGGACCAATATTTTCTCTCTTTATGAATGTGAAGGTTACGAGTTTGAAGAGGATTGAAGGGGTCTTGAAGGAAAATTATCCATTGTTACATTTTTGGTTATATGTGTTGTCAAGCCACAAAAAATCACTTACAAAATTTACTAATGAGATTCCAACAACTCTGCAAGTGGAAACAAGAGTCTCAGATCTACTACCAAAGGACCCCAAAAGTTGAGTAGGACCCCTATCAGGGACCCATATGCCATTGGGTGAATGTGTCCTTCTACATTGGCCTAAACAAGATTTTTTGGGTTGAAACATATCACTTTGCACTTCCCAGATTCACCTACAAATGATTACTTTCATCTGTCAGTTATCGGGATCTTGCAATTTACATTTTTTTTAAAGATATTGCAATTTACATATTAGGGCACATAGTCTAATTAGGTTAATCATTCCAAAATATTTCCAATTCATTCCCATCTTCAATCAAATGTAGATATGGGTCTGATTAGCTCACCTTCATGGTTGTAAGTCAATATATACACCTTGTTGATCTACATCTTAATGTAACTTGGAAAAATGCCACCATTGCATCCTAGGTTCTTTGCATTTAGGACCTAAGATCATATTTTTTCTACATTACAAGATGTGTGGTTATTGAGGAGAGTGACCCCTCAAAAATTTCATCTAAATTTTCAAAAGAGGAATGACAAACCAAATTTGATATACTTATCATGAAACCATCCTATAAAGGAAAATCTAGAAAACGAAAGATATCCTACTCATATAAACTCCTAGAAACCAAGTCAACACTCAATTATGAAGAAGTAGGAGATGATAGGACATCATCAAGGGGCTAATGAACAATGAGGTTCGAAAAACCACCAAAACTACCATTTGAACAACTACCCACACTTGATCTAGGAGAGTGGTCTTCATCAAGAATAAAATGAGAAAAGGTATAGATGTTTGCATTATGGTCAGCCCTACCCACTGTAACAATTTGTCTAGTATGAAGATCACAAATGAAAATTGAATCTAGAGTGAACTCAATGGATTTACCAACATGTGCCATTTGATATACTAAAATAATATTATGCCAAGCATTAGGAATTCAAAGAAAATCATGAAAACTACCATTGGGAACATCAATAAATCCTTTACCAAATACATCCAAATAAACACCATTAGCCATCAATATCTTCATGATTGAAGCATGATTCAAGGATAAAAACCTATTAGGTTATCTTGATATATGATGTTATGATCCTATGTCAAGAATCCAATCTCTAGACTATATGTTCAACATGTGTTACAACAAGAGCATGACATTTCATCTAAGTATCTTTTACTCTATCACCCCCATTAGCAATTCCTACGATACTTGTGTGTGTAGAAGATGAAGGTCGTGAAGAAGAAGAAGGTGAACTTGTAGATGTGAACACTAAACCTACACTTATCAAAGATTGAAAAATATTAGCATATTATTCAATTTAAACAAATGAAATAAAGCATCCCTATGAGATACTTGAATATGCTAAATATGTAAACAAGACTATAAGAAACCAAAGAAACTAAAGTAAAGCATATAAAATCAGATTCAAACTTTATCCCATAGTGGGAGTGGTGCTCCTTTGATGCAGAAAGATTCCCGCCCCCTTTGATAAGCTTCTTGATCCCTTGAAGATGACTTTGATGCAAAGCAAGTATGAAATCTAAGCTAAAATTTGATGAAAATGCAAGTGATTGAGCAATGAACTTAGTAGAGTAACAATGCTTCAAGTTGTGGATCCATTTCAAGTAGAAGAGGCTTCTACTTATAAGAGTGAAGGGTTGAAGAATGAGTGAAATTGGTGAATGTGAGATTAAAAGGAGAGCCAATAGGAATGTGACACTTGTCACAAGGCTAATGGATGAAGGGGGAGCACATTTTGGGGAATGTGCATAGTTACGAGGATGTAAGAGGATTGAATGCATATGGTTGAGAGTGTAAGAGAATATGAGTGAGGATGTAAGAGAGATTAATGCTCTTGTAAGAGACAAGATGGCATGTAAGAGGGAGTAAACGCCTTTGTAGGAGGTATTTATGGGTGTGTAAGAGCTTTTGGAGGGAAATTGAATGAAGGGGTGGTTGGGAGGAATATTCCTAGCCATTGTGAGGATAAATAGGTTAATTAGTTAATTAAAATAAATTATTTTTATGTGCAAGTTGGTTAGTTGATTAGGGGTTTAGTTTGACCAAGGTTGAATCAAAAGCTAGAGAATGGGTAAAAAGGATTAGGAGTTAATTAATCCAAAATTAATCAATTCAAGTGTGTTAGGGGATTATGACATTTGATTTAAATAATTTGATTTATTAAATCAGATGAGAGGACTTTAGGGTTTTAATTAAATAATTTGATTTATTTAATTAAACATGATGAACATTAGTGAATTAGTCTAATAAATTGCTTTATTTGATTAATAGTGGAAATTGATAATTTGCGTGTCTACATTTTTCCCCTCTTTGAAGCAATGTACCAATTGTGTTGGTTCAAAGACTGATGTTGCCAAGATCAAAATTCTTTTTTTTTTTTGGATGCCCCATTGTTGCCCCAGTAGAAATAATTACGATGGTACAATAGATATAGAAGGAAAATAATTTGTATGTTCTTTATAAGTTACCTCATTTCATCTAACTCTCTCTTATAGCAAGTTTATTCACCATGTCTAGTTCTATTACAATAACCACACTTGGGTTTCTCCTTCTTAGTTTTATCCTCTCTAGGAGAGGTGGGTGTATCACGATATTTTATCTCAGGTTCTAACTTCTTCTTTCCTTTACCTTTAGGTGATGATGCAATCAAGGCATGATTCTTGGAGTGTTTATCATGTTGACTAAGTTTAGCTTGTTCCCTAGTCAACCTATCACAAAATATCTCAAAAGAAGGAATGACAAATGAATCACCAAATCCATCCATTGTAGCATAAAAGGAAGTAGAGAAGTATTCAAATGAATCTTTCAACTTAGGAAAAAACAAGAATATGCATTCCTTATCAATTTTATCTTTACCACAACCTACCAATTGAGACCCTAATGATTTAAATTTTACAAAATAGTCTTCAATGATGTTAAAAGAATTTGTGGATAGTGATGCCAATTTTTCCTCTAATTGCATCGAATGAATCTCACTAACTAAACCAAATAATTCCTGTATTTATCCCAAACCTACTTAGGAGTAGTACATTCCTTGGTATGGAAGAAAAAATCATTAGAAACATGCATAGAAATTAAACCCATAGACTCATAACATTTGTTCCTATGAGAAAATATTTCATATTCTCTAGAAAAAATTGAGTTTTTCATCATCTAAAATGGACCACAAACCCAAGACCAAATAAATTTCCTCATTATTTCCTTATATGTATGATAATTATGAGGATTTAGGACTTCAAACCTTGATTCAACCATTAGAAAAACAAGTGACAATAGTGCAAAATAGACAAATATATGAAATAGATGGATGTGGTACCTCCAAAATCTGAAATACAATTGAAAATGAAGACCCCCACAAACAAAAATTCTCCAAGAGATAGTATGTCCAAGTAATCAGTGAGTATGCAAAATATGTAAAAAATCAATAATTTATACCTAGGGCTAAATCTAGAAAAAGTGCATGAACCAAATGATAGAGATCTTGAATACCTTTCAATTGTTGAAGTTGTAAAATTAACCTGACAATACCTAGAAAGCACCTACAAGAAAATACCTATCACAAAAGAGTAGATCTATGCAAAAATAGTGCACACACCTGAAAATTGTATTGATGCAAAAAATAACCTGAATACATAATTACAATGAGAGATCAATCCTTATGAAAGGAGATAGAAACCATAGATGAGGATTAAATTATCATGTGACAAGTGTCACAATCATATGCAATGAGACAAAAAAAGCTAATTAAATAATTAAAAAAGCAATTCCTAAGTTTATCTTAAGTGAAAAAAGCAAAGGGGACCTAATTAATTAGGTAATTAACCCATTACTCTAACACATCCCCTCAAGATGAACTTAGAGAGAAGCTAAGAAAATATAAAAGGAATGTAATGAAGAATGCAAAATGGGTCTCAATAACAAGGCCCGATGAGGTACCCATGTACAAATAAAACATCTCTCAAATCTAAAGAAAGGGAGAAAACCTCATAGAAAAAAATCCTCTCCAAAAAATATGTAAAAGTATGTGTAAAACATGAAGGAAGGAAGGCCTAATGAAGAACACCCATGGAAAAATTCCTTCACCCCAAGCATCGATCACAACTAAAGATAACAAGAAGATGCCAAAGGTTTCATGAAGATGTATGCAACCTGCTCCTCTATAGGAATGTACTCCAAGATGAGAGAACCATCTTGATTCAACTGTCAAATAAAGTGCATGTGGATCTCAATGTGTTTTGTTCATTGATGCTCCACTGGGTTGTGTGGAATGTGAATGGCACTTTGATTGTTGCACCAAATAATAATGGGACCATCAAGAGGAAAAACAAACTCAGTCAGCAACTAATGAAGCCATAGAACTTCCTGGCTAGTTAAAACTATTGCTCAGTACTCAGCCTCTATAGATGATAAAGCAATAGAAGTTTTATTTTTGCAAGACCATGTAGTAAGACCAAAACCAAGGAAAAAAACAAAACCAAAAGTAGACTTTCTATCATTTACATCACCAGCCCAATCTAAGTCAATGAAATTGATAATATGAGAAGCTCGTGATGTGTAATGAATGTCATAATGTGAGGTGCCCTAAATATATATCAAAATATGTATCATGTGAGAATTGAGAGACAAGACCAACCAAAAAAGAAAGATCAGGATGAGGATGTGTCAAGTACAAAACATTGTCAACCAACTGCTTGTATAATGTAGCATCTATTGAAGGAGTAGCACAAGTGAAATACAATACAACACTTGACTGAAATGATGTGGGGGAAGGCTTGTAATCAAACATGCCAAATCTCTTAAGCATATCAAGAGCATACTTCTGTTGAAATATGGAAATCCCATATGAAGACTAAATAACCTGTAAACAAAGAAATTAGTACAAAAGGTTGAGATTTGTCATCTCAAACTGCTCCATCAAAGCTCACTGAACACTCTAAATCATGGAGGATGAGCCACATATAAGAATCGAATCATCTACTTATAGCACAAGGATCAAAATATCACCCCCTGACATTGAATGTACACTGTGGGATTAGAATGGCATCGTGTGAAGCTAGAAGAAAGAAGAAAATAATCCATCTTCTCATACCAAGCATGAGGAGCTTATTTGAGACTATATAATGAATGTTAAGTTCTGCAAAAAAGTGAAGAATCTTGCACAAAACCTTGTGGCTGCTCCATATAAATCTCCTCGTGAAGGTTACCATGCAGGAAGACATTCTTCACATCCATCTGGTAAATTTTCCATCTTTATGAAGTTGCAAGTGAAATTACAAGGTGAATAGAATCCATCTTGGAAACAAGGGAAAAGGTCTCAGAATAGTCAATTCCCTCAACCTAAGAAAACCCCTTTGCAATAAGATCATCCTTATACTTATCAATGGAACCATCTACAACATATTTGGTACAATACACCCACTTGCACCAAACCAAATTTCTTCCCTTAGGAAGAGGGACTAAATCCCAAGTATTATTCTTCATTAGTGAAGAATACTCCTCATCCATAGCCATGTACCACTTAGGAATACCTATTGTATATGAAAAATTTGAGGATAATTTAAAATGGCATGACTCAAAAGACTAGTACCTGGTGTTTGTGAATAAGTATGATAGAAATCTAAAAAATCACTTGCCAAAGATCTAGTTGCATCAATAGTATTGCGGGCCCACTTGTGTAAATGTTAAACATCTGGAGGTGGTAGTGGAGGGGGAACATCATCATCCTCATCCTCAAGAGATAAGGAATCCTCAAGAGATGAAGTGGGAGGAGTAGACAGTGAGGGGGAAGCTGGTGATGAAGATTCCATCGAGGAAAGCGCTCATCAAACTAGACACCTCATCAAAACAAGACCTCTCTAGAATCAAGATCAAACAACCTATACACCTTAACATCCTCACATTAGCCAACAAATATGAGTCATCAAATTTTCCACTCAATGGCTTTTTGTTGTGCATCTAGTATGTATGTCCAAGCCTCACTACCAAAAAATCTAAATGAAGAACTATCAGGCTTGACATGGGTCCAAGCCTCCTCAAGAGTAATATGTCATAATCCCTATGAGGAATCTAATTCTGAATGTAATTTTCACAATCAACCCAAAAAAGAAGAATCTATATCTCATGACCGAATCATGCAATTGGCCATCTCCCATAACGTTCTATTATTTCACTCAACAACACCATTCTGTTGAGGGGTGTATGGAACTGTAATTTGATGTTGAGTATGCTCAGTACAAAAGTCCTTGAAAGAATGATTGACATACTCCCCCCATTATCTGTGGGTATCCACTTGATAGAAATACTAGATTGATTCTCCATGAATGTCTTAAATATCCTAAAATAATCAAAGACATCACTCTTGTACTTGAGAAAGTACACTCATGTACATCTAGAGAAGTCATCAATAAATGTGAGTACATATTTGGCCCCTAAAAAAGGAATTGTAAATGACATGAGATCACTATGAGCCAACTGAGAAAGGGGTGCCTTAACACATGTGGCTCTACCCCTAGAAAAAGAATCTCGATGATGTTTTCCAAGAACACATCCTCTACAAACACCATCAATATAGGATATCTTAAGAAGCCCAAAAACCAATTCCTATGTATTCATCTATTGGAAATCCTTGTGATTGACATGGCCAAAACACTCATGTCAAAGATCACTCACTGAATCTGCATGTGCTATAAGAGATGAACTAGAACTAGTTGAGCTCTTAAATCCATCAAATTTGTATAGTCGTGATGTAGAGTTAACACTCCCGGTAGCCACAATAATATCAAGGTCATGGAGGTCTCAAATAGCCACATCATGTGGTGAAAACTCAACTGTCCTGCTAGTGCCATAATGATAAATCTGATAAAGTGAGAGAAGGTTGGTTCAAATGTCAAGTATAACAAATACATCCTGAAGACAACCACCTTCAAGCTAAACATAACCTGAACCCAAAACTAAAATTTGAGTAGAGTCACCCATTGTGATCTATGAAGTGCCATAATGTGAGAGAGTGGTAACAAAATCTTGGGTATGTGTCATGTGGTGAGATGCAGCAAAATCAAGTATCCAAGTAGATGTTGAAGGTAAGGCCCATGGAGAAAGAGCATAAACTTTCCTTCTATGTGTGGAAGAAGACTAAGGAGCTGAAATGTTATGTTGTTGCATGGCTTCCTCTAAAGCCTGTAATCTCTTCCAACACCTGGTAATTGGTTTTCCTTCCTTGCCACAAAATTGCAAGGTTCACTTGATTTCTTCTTCATCTTAGAGGAAGACTCACCAGACTTAGAAGATTTATCAAGCTTAAGAGTCGAATAATGTGATTTCCAATATGAATTTGGTAGTGGCTTGGAGGGATTCTCACTACCTGATGAATCTATCTTGGTATTTTTGTTTCTTATTTTATTTCCCCTTAGATGGTTGGGCTACCAATGCATGATTTTTGGAGCCTATAAGAGCATCCAATTGAACCAACTTTTCGTGTTCCCATGTCAAACACTTGTAGAAAACCTCAAAGCTAGGAATGTTAAAAGCATAACCCAAAGCACCCATGGTAGAGTAAAATATGGAAGAGAAGACCTAAAATGGTCCTTGAAGCTTAGACAATATCAAGAAAATGCACTCCTTGTCAGTTTTTTTCTTCCCACAAACTTGCAAAAGTGATCTAAGGGAATTAAATTTATGCAAGAAGTCCTCAATGGAACGGAATGCATTAGGTATAAGTGATGTCAAATCTACCTCAATTTGTAGAGTACGAAACTCATTGACGGTGCCAAAAATATCACTGAACTTCACCCACATCTCCTTAGGAATGGTGCAAGACTCAATATGAAACAAAATATTGTCTGAAACATGCAATGAAATTAGTCCCATAGCCTCATTTGTCTTGTTCCTATGTTGAAATATCTCAAATTGATGTGTCAATTATGGTTGTACTTCATCCAAGGTGGACCATAAACCCTTAGGCATGAGTAATCTAGTCATCTAATATTTCCAAACATGATAGTTGTATGGTGTGAGATATTTAATTGAAAAGGTTGTTGACATGGTGTTTTGAGGTTTTAAAATAATTTTTGGGAGGTTTTTGTTGTTTTTGATGTGCATATATACAAAATGCAAGAAAGATACCCCCAAAACAAGAAAAACCAAACCTTAATGCTACTTTAAAAGCAAGAAATCTTAAAAAAAACAAAAATCACTTTAGATATCTTTGTGTACCTAGTGAATTTTCTAGAAAAATGGACTAAAGATCTAGATAGAGAATTGAAGCACCTTTTTGATGCCTATTCATTTGCAAAAAATGGAGTTTGTATGCCCAAATTATGACCCTGGAAGTGCAAAAAAGAAGATCTAACTTCTACAACTTCTAAAAAATTCTAGGGTAGAATCTAGAAATATGGATTGTAGATATGAAATAGTCTTACAACTAGCTTTTTGACAATATAAATTTCTCAAAAAATGGGAATACAATGCAAAATTTATGCCTGATTTATGAAATGTTATCCAATTGGGCCCTTGGTCTTCTAGTGGCCTGGGGCTAAGTCAAATCCCTTATTCACGTAGGTGACTATAGGTTGGTTGCTTATGGGGTTAGGCACCAAGTTATTGGGCTGCTTAGCGGCTGGTCACTAAGGTGACCACAACGTACAATAGAAATTCCTTGCGGGATAAACAAGGTGGGTGGTGCTTTTAAAGGTGGTGATGCAGCGCTATTGGGGAAGTTGCTTGGATTGGCCTACGGGCTAAGCGTCAGTGACACCCTAAATATATGTGTTGAGCACTTTTTATAAAGCACTTCAACACATATTATTTTTTATTTTTTTGAAAAATTTGACCGTACAGTCCAACAAGGTCGAACCAAGGCCCCTACAAAAAAAAAAAATTCCTCGAGAACCCTTGACATGAAAAATAGTCAAACTTTATGTTAAAATTTGTTTCTTCAGCCTCCTGATCTCAATAGCGAGGTTGATTTTGCTCCAGGATGCACCATAAAATTGCTCAAGGCTGGATCCCTTAAATTTTGAATAGGAAGCTACATATATAAGGCTCCAATACCATGTTGAAGTTGGAAAATTAACCTCATAGTACCCAGAAAACACCTACAAGCAAATACCTATCACAAAAGGTAGATCTATGACAAAATAGTGCACACACCTGATAATTCTATTGATGCAAAAAATAAGTTGAATGCATAATTACAATGAGAGATCGCTCCTTATAAAAGGAGATAGAAACACTAGATTAGAATTAAATTATCATGTGACAAGTGTCACAATCATATGCAATGAGACCCAAAAAAAAGTTAATTAAATAATAAAAAAGAAATTCCTAAGTTTAGCTTAAGTGAAAAAAGCAAAGGGGACCTAATTAATTAATTAAGATAAATTAATCAATTAGGTAATTAATCCATTACTCTAACATCAATTACAATTGGAATTATGAAAATTGGATAAAATGTCAAAAAGTTATGAGCTCGGAGGTCCAAAAGGGAAAAGGCACTTCAGTTGGCAATAAAATGTACCTACAACAAAATTTGGCAAAATGACTTACACTACTATGAAGTACACAAAACCAACTTTTCGTTGATATCTTGTTTGCAAAATTTTGATACTTGGTTGAAAATTTATGCTTAAAAAAAAAGGCCCAATTTGGGTGTTGGAGGACCAATTGGGGTTAAATCTTTAGCCCTTGGGGGTTGGCAGCAAGTCACCAATGTGATTGTTGACTTTGTTAATGGAAAAAATAAATGGTCACTGAGTGACAACGAGGTGGTGCTTAGGCGATGAGCACCGATGGTGGCTTTGTGTGCCACTGGGCATTGAGCCCCAACGGATAGACTCAATGAACCATGGGCTCTTCTTAAATAAAACTAACCCCTACAAATTATAAACTGGTATTTAAAATATTTTTTAATAATAAAAACTATGTTGACTAAATTAAATGTGTACGATTGATTTGACTATAGGCATGCAGTTTACAGAAAGGATGACACAAAGATTATGCCAATGGTAATGTAGACGTACATAAAATATTCCATCGAGATTCCATGCACTGATGATTGCGACAACTTAGAGACCATATGGTTCTATTTGTATATATCCCTATTGTATGGAAATGGTGATGGGGGAAATGAAAAACCTCTAAGGTCCTAGGGTAAAGCCTCCAATTTTAGTGATTTGACAGGCATTATTAGGGTTTTTGAGCATTATGGATGCAAATGGTAGGGTCAATTTTGGCCCAAAGTTCTCTAATAAGTTTGCCACCTCATGAATTTGGTAACCACCTCCCAACTTGAAACCCTCGTATATTTGACAAAAAATGTTATATTTTGATGAAACGAAAGCCAATCTTGACTTTTTGAGACACCCTCAACTCAATGGTGAGATTAGATTACCTCTGACACACTCTAAAATTCACCTGCAATAAAAACCCACAAAGAGGAACCCTTCACAACTATTGTTTTTTTTTCAAGTTTTTCTGATTCCCTAGATCACCATTGAGTGCAAGGGAAGAGTATACTCAACCTTACTAAAATTCATCAAGGTATCTCACTGGAAATAGCTTTACCTTCAAATATAAGAAGGAATTTGCAAGGCTTGGCTTTGATACCATGTACGAGCTAAAAACTAGCTCTATCCCAGGACCACCTGTAAAAATAATGAAAACCTTCCACAAGAGAGTATGCAAGAAATTAGCTTGCTTGATATTAAGATCTATCAAATATGATGATAAGGTATAATACAAAAGTGTACAATGAACTTGCTTATATAGGCAAGGTGTGATGCAATAACAACATTAAATGATTGTGTCATATCTAATGACATGAGTCAACATTAAATGACCTAGGACTCTAATATTTAATAAAAGCTAAAAGGATGAAATCTTATCTAAACATTAAATATGCCTAGGACCTAAGTGGACTTAATATGTGAATATGACCCCACTAATTAACTAGTTAGGAAAAGTACCTATTTACACCAAAACTAGTCAATCTTGTTATTTCCCTTGTTGATAGTACTTCCTTCCAAGGTAAAGAGATAAATTCTACAAGTAAGAAGAGATTCAAGGTTGTGTCGAAGGTTGAGAATACCCCTACTAGTAAATTCGTCAAGGATAAGTTATTGGGGGTTTTTCTACCAAAAGATCTAATATATTAGATATTAATATTTCTATTCCAACTAGTACTCAAATTCTAAAAGTGAGTTTAGTGGATTCAAGTGATAAAGACTCTATTGAGTAGGATGAATTGAGTAGTTATTATGATAACAAAGGAAGTTTCAATTAGATTCAATCTAAATGATGTTGATGTTGAATATATTTTTGGTTCTTCTCCCCCTATCACTGACACTAATATTGGCTTCTTTGAGGAAATGAATCAACCATATGATACTGAGACTTCTAATTATATCAATGTGAAAGAGGTTGGAAAAGATATTGATGTGATAACATTAAGGATGATAAAGAGATTGAAACTATGTACCCTTGCTCCCAATGTGTCTGAAATTCAAATCTTCCTACTATCATTCAAGAAAGGATAGATACCTTGGAAGTTAAGGTCAATGATATCTGTAGTACTAAGGTCCTATATAAGTCTACTTAACTCTCTTTATGCTTCAATTAGTTCTTTAGGATATTTAGAAGAAGAGTAAGAAGAAAGACTTAAAGGAAGCTCTTCTTAAACTATTGTATGAAGACTAGGAAAATGTCATCTATACCCAAGATACGACCTAACTTCTTTTATTATATGTTGGTTGTTTTTATGTTGTTTATTATAGTGTTTTGGCTATTCATATTTTTTATTTAGTCGTGTTTAATATTTTAGTTTTTCTCATCCCATGGGCTTGCTTTATAATAGGGTTGGGACCCTAGTTTCCCATTTTATCTTATCAAAAATATATTATTCTTTGATTGAACCAATAAATAATGTCAATTGATGTTAAGTAATTGAATCCTTGTTTGTAGCTAAGCATTGGTCTTTATTTTACTTAGTAAGAAGTTGCATTCATGCTTGAGTTGTTAGTCTACCTTATCTAAAAATCTTGATGTAGTCTTAGCTATTAATAGTTTGATGTTGCATATAGGAAAAAAATATAGTCAAAGTCATATTTATATTAAATACAAAACCCTATTTGATAATTTTTAAAAATTAAATATTTATAGATTCTATTATTTTAAGTTTAGTTAAGTATCAAGGAGCTTCCCTTTTTAATCTGAAGAATAATTTTACTGTATATTCAATATTCTATTTTCTGTTAGCATGAAAGTGACAAATTAAAACACCAACATGTTAAAAAGGAATTAGTAAATTTAAAATTTCTATAGATAAACCGATTTGAGTTTTCACCCTTTATTGAGGGATTAAATAAAATTTACTTAAAACATAGAATGAAGTTAAATTAAAATCATTTCAACAATCCCAAATAATTAATACGATTTTGCATAGTAGTCATGGGTTGTGATGCCTTCTAGGATTACTAGAAGAATATTGGAAAACAACAATATGCATACATACATATATGTGTTATATAAAGAACTGTATGTGGTTATATTAGAGGTCAATATTTTTATTACAAATTGCTGACAAGTGTCACATATTAGTTAGTATGAGTGAGCTATTTGTTATTGTTATTAGTAAATGGTGTAGTTAATAATATTGGAATATCCAAGTTTCTTTACTAAGATATATTGGTATCTTATATAGTACTTTTAGTTGGGGAATTTTGCTAGATTCATATGGATAATTTTTAATGTAATTGACACACAAAGATTGATAATAACTAATTTTGACCAACTATTAAAAATATTCTACCTAAAAATTTGATAATGAGCATTTAAATTATCTCTAAAAAGAATGGTATTAAATTTTATTAATTTATTTTATGAGGGATAATGATGTTTTATTTCATGTTAGATTGTTTCTCAAGAAAGCAATAAAAGTTATCATTCAATTTGTCAAAAAACTATATTATTATATTTTGGCAATGAACATTACAAAAACAATGAGAAAATGTAATTGATTGGTTGAAAGTGTAATAATTAATCCACAAGTTGAAGAAATTATAGAAATAATAATTTACATATTTTATGTAATCATCAAATGAAGCAATTATGAAGATAGGGAATTGCTTACTAAATATTGAGATTTTAAGTTAGCCCAAAACATTTTACAATACATTGAATGATGTCATAGTTGAAATAAGATTCAAAAAAAAAAAAAGACAATGAATATAAATTATAATGCAATACATGTAGATATACCAAAGAATAATTATCATTCTTTTTTGTAGAAGGCAATTGATACAATTTAGACATGTTGCATATATTATAATTGAAATAAAAAGGAGAATCTTGGATATGTATGCACATACATCTAGCATAAACAACTTTGATAACATGTTTAGATGAGATTCATAAGGAACTCTACAAGTTCCTTACTGAATACTGGGGCCAACTCCTTGGCTAGCCCTGCTGGTTTATTTTCTATTGTTTTTTGTTGGCCTTGGTGCCTCTCTACTATGTTATGTTTTTAAGATTCTCTTTATTGTTATTGACTATGCATTGTTAGTGGTCCATTGACTTGGTTTCTTGCCTCTTATATTTTCTACTTGTAGGGTCAACACCCTAGATTTGCTACTTTTTCAAAAACACGGTTAGATAACTAGGAGTCATAAGATTGGATTAAGGTAAAAGTAAATAAAATGACGGACATGGTGGATGGATGATTGGATGATTTATCTGGTTTGAGCTAACAATACAAAGATATATGATAGAGGTACTAGTTATATGGGAAGTGGAGTTCTTAGAGTTGACATGGTTTTTTTTTAATCAATCCTCTAAAATGTCAAGTTATTTAAGAAAAAGAGAAATTAATCTTCTAAAGAAAATTAAGTTCTTCAAGGAACAGAGGAAGATTAAGAAGATCTAAACCTCTCCTTGTAGATCTCTCACAAGGTGTGGTTGTAACCTAAGAAACATTAAGTGAAAAACAAAAAAGAATATTTGGAAAGTTTTAGATGATCAATAAATGGAACCTTGCAATAGAAACATCTATTTAAAATATCCCTAAAGAAACATGTAAAGTTAGTAAATATCTTAGAAAGTTGTTTTATAATGTGCCATTTTGAAATGAAAAAGAGTACATGGAAGAGTTTTCATCAAGCATTTTTATGAATATTTAAGGTTATTAGAAGTATCAATCATAGATATTTGTTTCTATTTTGATGAGAATTTATATGTGTTGTTTTTTATTTTATGTTTTGTATAGTAACAATTATATAAGAAAATTTATTTACAAATTATATTTACAATAAGAAGATATGTATAGGATTTTGTGGAACATGTGAGATAATAATATTGCATTGATAAAATTTAATGTTAATTATTTTCTACATTAATAATATATGTAAGTAGCCGGTATTGGCATGGTGTGATAGTTTAAAGGTGGCATTGTTGTTTGTGCCACCAAGGTTCAAACCCCATTGGGGTGGTATTGTTAAATGGTTGTATTCGGGTTCATAGCTCCTATCAAAAGCATTTACCCCTTGAATAAAAAAAAAAATATATGTAAGTAGTATTTAGAGAATCAACTCTCTAAAATACGTAAGGAAGATGTTCAAGTTTTTCTAATGGAATTGAAAAGGGAATGGTGTGTGATTAGTTATGATAACTTCAATCATATATTTATTGAGATTCTTTGTCACATGAATTTAAATGTATGAAAGTTTAACAAAACTTTCAAAATCATTAACATACAAAATTTGTATTTATGTTAGTGTTGGTGAGACAAAGGGATTGAGTTGTCATCCAAAGTAAATTAGATGTCCAATTTTTACTTATCATATCTCATCCAAAAGACTTGATCGAGTTGGCTTCATTAATATAAAAACAAGATCAGATTTTGAACCATCAATCAAAAACATTATGAGACATTTTCCTATTATATTTAGAGAGTTATATTCTTTTGATTCCCTAACTATTTTGGTCATGTGAACTTCAAGTTAAGATCTATGTATTACCTATCACCTTTATAACAATTATTCAAAAAAAATCACCTATGTCAAATACTACATAAACTTTGAACAAGAAGATTAGATAGAGCTAAAAGAGGATAGTTAAATATTTACCAAATCAAGAGCTTGATGACTTTACAATCATAACATGTCATTGGGACTTAGAACTATTTAAAGTTCAAAGGACGCATTTAAATATTTACCAAATCAAGAGTTTGATGAATTTTGAGTCATAGTGCTGTTTGGACTAAAATTAGTTAAATATTTACCAAACTAGGAGTTTGATGAATTTACAACCATAATCTTGTTGGAAATGGAATATTGTGAGATAGCTAATAAGGAGACAACAATTGTGATTTACTATAGATTTTTTAACAAATCAAATCTAAAATTATGTCTCAAATATTTTTTCTAATGTTTAATGTTTTTAGATTATATATCACATTGGATGGATTAGCTAATTATATTTATGGGTTAAGTTATGTAAACTAATACTATAATAGTTTATCTAGATGTTAAATTGCATACTTATTGTTGATCATCTTACATAGTTAAAAGGTGAAGGTTGATGAGATTTGTTACAGGATGAATGGTGGTGTTGGAAATAAAAGTAGGGAACCTTTTGTTGATTGATAGTTATCTTGTATTATATAATTAAGCTCAAAATTTAGTATTTATATGAATGTACTCAAATTATGGTTGGGAATTATAAGAGGAGCCCTAGTCTTTTATATCATTACATGAATGACTACTCATGGACTTACCTTTGTGGGATATTAATGAGAAGCATAATTAATTGAACTAGCACATGTGTTTCCATGAGGGAAATTTGATAATTACTATAATGATTGTCATGATGTTTATTTATATCGAGCATAGAAATAGTTATTTATCTTAATAGACATTGTTGCTTCTTTTAATATGTTATATTTATTAATTCTTATGTTATTATGATGATCTAACCAACATCAATATACTTCTTTCATATGTGTTAATGATTATGGAGTGATAATTATTATATTTGAGATGAATAAATTTGAATGGGGAATTTATGAGAAAAATAAATCCTTGTGTTTACAAACATAAAATGAAAATAAAAGTAGAATACAATGGAAGAATGGTGAGGTTTATAAAAATATTATAATTCCCACTTTACCTTTCAAAAAAACATGTGTCATTAGAGCATGTTTTTTCATGTATTGAATGATCCAAGATGATGGTATGAGAACCCACATGATTTTGCAAACATATCAAAGAGGAATCATCCACTCTCCTTGTACTTGAAATAAATAAAACTTTACTGGATGGTGGAACCAAAGGAGTCTTGATGACCCTTAACAAGCTAACCCTCTCAAAGCTAGTCTTGTCATCATCTTTTAGGAGATACAAAACCCCTGGGAACTACTACTACTCTCTAGCATAGATCCACATAATATACTCTCCCTATAGAAGCCACATTTCTTATTGAAGCATGAAAATAGAAACCTATATCAATAAATTATATCTTATAAACTTTGCTAGTTGTAGATCCTTTATGACTCACCTTTGTATGGGTTTCTCTTACTTGACCCCAAGAAGTCACATATGACATTTGATGATCATATGGGCTCAAGATTGAGTTAGCTACTTTGATGACTAGGATTATAATGATAGGAATGGGAAGTAAGGAATGCATGTGCACACTATCAAGCAAGATGCCATTCCAAATATTTGTAAGGTGATCGTGGGAATCATTTCCACCAAGTTAGTTGGTGACAAGGGATTCAACATACTTCTTTGCAACCAAAATACCATTGTTAAGTACATTGAGCATAATAGATGCAAGATTAGCTAGGGGATGGATATCCTAGCTCACACATATCATGATCTATATTGGATAGCATGGTTGGAGGCCCTTTCATTTAGCTTCCTCATGGCCTATAATTTATTGAACAAATCATCATGAGGTTAAGATCAAATAAAGACAATGCATATGGAAGCTAGGTGGGATGTATGCACATTGATAGATCAAAGTAGTTTTAGGAGTGGGCTAACTTTATTATGGATAACATCATTCTAGACCCTTATGCATCCATGCCATGGTTCTTAATACTTCTTGCACCACTCAATCCTTGGTCAATAGGTAGGGTAGATAAAAGTAAATACAATGGGTAGGGTTCCAAGTAGTTTTACTAAAATCCTATCAAATCTCAAAAAAATGACACTATTTTTCATTTACTTCCATTTATAAGTCCATATGTATCTGTATACACATCGCTAGCCATATATTTTCTCCTTTATCCTTCCCATGCATTCAAATCTTAACTTTTTTTTATCCTCAAAATTCAACAAGTTAAAGAATGAAAACTTCATTGAGAACATTATGTCCAATAAAAATTAGTTATATTGTAAGCCCGAACGGGTAGTAGAGTTGGCTTGGGTAGTGGTTTTGCTCGCCATTGGTCTCGGGTTCGACTCTACTCCCAGATTTAAGAGGTGGGACTCCTTGCGAATGGGGGATCTCACCCGTAGGGGATTGGTCTCGCCCTAGCTCACCTCAGGTACCCAAGGTAAGGGTTGTTGGGCCGCTGGGACACCCCTATAGTATCAAAAAAAAGAAGTTATATTGTAACCTAAAGCTCGTTAAACTCCAAAAATTCCCAATTGGCAATGATGTCAAGGATAAGGAGAGAAAAAATGATGAGCACATAACAAGTTTCGTTCACTATGCAAGTTACACATTCTATGAACAAATCCCATATCTAGAGAAAAGCAAGCAAAAAAAGAATAAGATTTGATGTACTATTAATATGCATGAAATGATCCCCATAGGCACTCCAATTCTAAAATATAATTTATGGTAATGCTCGAGCGCTGATAAGGGCATCGACTTACAAAAAAAAAATTAAATATATTTTTAATTAATTTGTAAACATTCTATATAACTTTTTGATATAATCAAAAATATGTTTATTGAGTTTAAAGATTTTATCTTTTTATAGTCTTGTGGTTTTGTTTGTTTATTTTTTTCCCTAATACATGGTATTAAAGTAATAGTCTCTACAATTATTATAGTTGCTTTTTCAATAATATTATGGAAATTTTACTTGTTCATACATCACAAAAAAATTGTAGTCAAAATGGAGCAAGGAACCAGAAGCCTCATATATGTGTGTACCAGAAGCCTCGTGTATGTGTATAGTTTTATAAAAAATGTTTTAAAAGTTTTAAGTTCCATTAGTCATTGTTAGTGGCAAAGCTAACATTTCTTTTAGTTGTGTAGTGTAAAAAACTACACAAAAACTTCAAATGTCCAATTTAAATAGTCTCCTTTAGAAAGTGGGTATTTCATGTAGTTGTGCAGTTTGTGCACAACTATTCCATTTTAGATGTTTGATGACACATGGTTAGCAAGTATTTTGCATGCATATGCACTTGAAAAATCCAACAGCTGAAACTCTACCTACATGTGCACTTCAAAAGCCCAATGGTAGGGATTTTAACAATAAGCCACCTCATCATATTCAACAAAAGGGTTACCAATTAGAAGAAGACATAGATCATAGATTTAGTTGCTTTCAAAATGAGATCAATCTTTTGAAAATGATAGAAAGATATTTGAATTTTATTTTGCATTGCTATTAAGGATGTCAACACATCGAATATAGAATTCCTTATGTAGGAAATCCATGATAATTTCTCAAATATGTAGTATGTATTAATAAATTTTCATTTTAAAAATGTGTAATGGGAACACTGATATTTTTTGGCTCCTTGTAATTAATTTGATTATCAACAAAACTTGAGTAGACTAGTAGAAAAATTGGATAAAATAGATTATTGGTATGATAATTGTCACTTTCTTGAAAGATATGAAACTTATAATGGCCCAAAATGTAGCTAAAGACTAGACATATATCGGTGATATGTGTGTAACTATCCTTGTTGACATTCAAAAAAGAAATATCATCTTTTCAATTTGTATGAGATGTCGTGAATGACAAACATATAAATAATCTCTACGTTGTGACAAAAGTTGGGAATCATCATTACAATTCAGAATGCTTCTAAATTTTTTTATTGTCTAAAGAAAAGAAGTCACGTTAAACCCTTGCTCAATAAATTATACTTTTTAGAAATGTAATGATTACATGATACACAAGAATTAAATTTGTTGAAAATACTCTTGAGATTTTCACCAAATAAAATTGGTAGGCATAAAACTAAGCTCATCATTTTTTTCCAACATCCTCCTAATATATAAAAAGAAGGAAACTTTGGAAGAGGGAATTAAGATCCAAAATGTTATAATTAGAATTCAATATAGCTCTTGCAAGAGTGAAAAATGGTCTCTTTCTTTATTAAATCAAATTTTCTAATTGATTTTGAAGACATGTACTCAATAAGGCCATAGTGAAGACCTTTATTGCATGGGAATATAGTAGAGAATGAAGAACCTCATGACCACAAAATACAAAATCACATGTGTGGAATAAAAGATCATTTTCATGGTTTACATCTCAAATGTAAAAGCATTTATATGGAAATTGTAATGTCCCTTTTTCAGCCCTATACTTTTCAATGGCTGATAGCCTATTTCTAGAGTCTTATAGGTTGCTCAGAGGTAGTTTTTAGGGTTTCCAAGATTCTTGGAGGTTTCTTGATAGTTTTTTAGCAGTTTGTTACTGGAGTTTTCCAAAAGGATTTTTGGGTCTTTCTGTGTTTTATGATAACCTTAGTGGGAAATCATTACTATGTTTAGTAGTGTCTATTTTCAATACTTACTATTTTTAGTAAATCACAACAACTACTTGGAATGTGCTTGTTTTGACTTTGGAGTCACTTACTATTTTTAGAATATTCTATTTATAGTAAGTGTTATTTCTAGCAGGGGTTTGGCAGCAGCTCAGAGTAGGGATTCTAGTTTTAGCACTAGTGGCAGTTGTAGTGTTTGGCGTCTTGGTATTTTAAGCAGTGGCTTCTCCAACATTCTTGGATTTTGGAAATGAAAAGTTTGCAACTTAAGTTAATATTATAATGTCAAGTGGCCCCCTTGGACCCTAAGTCTAGCTTGATGAAAAGATATTTTTAAAAGAAAATATTATGCAAAGCTAAATTGCATGCCTACTTGAGGACTTAAAGCAATTTAAATGATAAATTTATACATATCAAAGATGGACACCTAAGTATTAGAGTTAAGTGATTTTTAATTGAATTTTGTATTGCTCCAAAAGGTGGCATCCCTTTTTGGAGGGAAAATCATTTCAAACTTCTAGGTCTTGGAGCCTATTTATACACCCTCTCTTGCTCTCATTTGGGTATGGAATTCAGAGATAAAGTTATCCTGTTGGATTGGAACCAAAGTGTTATTTCCTGAATCTTGGTGGATGAAAACCCTCTTTAGGTTATTGGTTTCATATTTGAAAGATAATCCCTAGCTGGTGGAGTGTGATTGCATTTAGTAATCACCATTAGAGCTTAATGGTGATGGTTTTTTTTGAATTTTGGTTACTTATGATGAATTCTAGCTATGTTTTGGTATGATAACTATTTGTGTAGAGCTTTGGGTGCATTTTGGAAGTGATATCTTGGAGTTTCAAATTGTTTCTTGCATTTTCCAAAACCCTTGTTTGTACCATTATTTTTCTCACGTTGATTTGAGGAGTGAATAACTTTTTATGGGTGTGAAGATCAGCTAGATGGCACTAATGGAGGTAGAAGATCAGCTAGTTGATTCCAAATGTCTTAGGGTGCAAGAAATGAACAAAGAGATAAATAAATTAAGCAAGTGATTGATGAGCTTGATAGTCTTCAAGAGGAGTTTGACTTAGAGGATTTTCCACAAAAAATAGAAGTTGCAAGTGCAGATTTGGATTAGCAAGTTAGATTTGAACGAGAGAAAGGAAATGATTTTCAAATTCTTGATAACCCTCTCTTTATGATGGAAGATGAAATATCTAGTGTTAATGGCGAGATACGGGATCCTAGTGAAGTGTCCAAGCATGTGATAAAATGCGGCTCTCAACTTATTGATGAATTGAAAACAAATCATGAGGGTGAGCCAATGTTTGTGATTGATAATCTTCCAAGAAGATTGCTTGATCAAGAATGCATAAATGGGGTTGAGGATGAAGTATCCACATGGGAAGTGTTGGATCATGGTGACTTTCACATCTTTGACATCTAGGTGTTATCAAAACATGGTTTGGTAGCTACTGGAAATTTCATTCCAGCAGCAAGGAAAGGAGATTGTAGGCTTGTTACTTATGAATTTTGGGAGAAAGAAGGATTGAAACTGGATGTCTACACATTTGAAAATCCATCCCTTTGGTTGAGTGATGCTTTAGATTATAGTAGTCCATTTTGGGGATTGGATTTGAAGACAACAATTTATCCATGCTCCATAGTTGTTGAAGCTTTCATGGATGGGCTACATGGGTTTACCCAAGAAGTCACTAACTTCTTGGATATGCATTTTGTTTTAGATAACACTTAGAGATGTGATGTGTACTTTTCCCAGTATGTTGGGGATCATTCTTGGTTGAGTATCCATGTTTGGGATCATCGACATGGATTGACGGAGCTTATTAAGTATGGTAAGAAGGATCCTTGGAGGGATAAGGATAAAAATTTCAGAACTTATGATGTTGTCCCCTTCCTTACTAGCCATTTGGTGGTTCCAAGTGTTCATCAACAAATATATTGGAGAGAGATTTTAAGTAACGGTTGGAGAAATGAATGGATGGTTACTCTTAGGAGTGTTCCTTGGAAAAAAGTGGGTTAAATTTCTAGTCTTGAGTTTGTTGTTTAGATCTCAAATGCAAAAGCATTTTTATGGAAATTGTAATGTCCCCTTTTAGCCCTATTCTTTTCAATGGCCGATAGCCTATTTTTGGAATCTCGTAGGCTGCTCGGAGGTAGTTTTTAGGGTTTTCAAGATTCTTGATTTAGACCTCAAATGCAAAAGCATTTATATGGAAATTATAACATCCCCTTTTTAGCCCTATGCTTTTCAATGGTCGATAGCTTATTTCTAGAGTCTCGTAGGCTACTCAGAGGTAGTATTTAGGGTTTCGAAGATTCTTGGAGGTTTCTTGACAATTTTTTAGGGGTTCGTTACTAGAGTTTTCTAGAAAGATTTATGGGTCTTTCTAGATTTTTTGAGAACCTTAGTGGGAAATAACTACTATTTATAGTAGTGTCTATTTTTAGTACTTACTATAAATTTAGTAAGTCGCGACAACTACCCGGAATGTGCTCATTTTTATTTTGGAGTCACTTACTATTTTTAGCATATTTTATTTATAGTAAGTGTTATTTCTTGCAAGGTTTTGGCAGCAATTCAGAGCAAGGATTCTAGTTTTAGCAGTGGTGGTAGTTGTAGTGTTTGGCATCTTGGTATTTTCATTAGTGGCTTCTCCAACATTCTTAGAGTTCAAAAATAGAAAGTTTGCAACTTAAGTTAATATTATACTATCAAGTGCCCCCCTTGGACCCTACGTCTAGCTTGATGACAAGATATTTTTAAAAACAAATATTATGCAAAGCTAAAGTGGATGCCTAGTTGAGGACATAAATCAATTTAAATGATAAATTTATGCATATCAAGTATGGATGCCTACGTATGAGAGTTAAGTGATTTTAAATTGAATTTTATATTGCTCCAAAAGGTGGCATCCTTTTTTGGAGGGAAAATCATTTCAAACTTCTAGGTCTTAGAGCTTATTTATATGCTCTCTCTTGCTCTCATTTGGATATGGAATTTGGAGATAAAGTTATGCTATCGTATTGGAACCAGAGTATTCTTTCCTAAATCTTTGGAGGAAAAAACCCTCTTTAGTTTTTTGGTTTCATATTTGAAAGATAATACCTAGCTGGTGAAGTGTGATTGCATTCAGTAATCACCATTGGAGCATAATGATGATGGTTTGTTTTTAGTTTTGGTTACTTATGATGAATTCTAGCTATGTTTTGGTATGATGACTATTTGTGCAAAGATTTGGGTGCATTTTGGAAGTGATATGTTGGAGTTTCATATTGTTGGTTGCATTTTCCAAACCCTTGGTTGTACCATTGTTTTACTCATGTTGATTTGAGGAGTGAATAACTTTTTGTGGGTGTGAAGATCAACTAGATGGCACTAATGGAGGTAGAAGATAAGCTAGTTGATTCCAAACATCTCGGGGTGCAGGAGAATGAACAAAGAGCTAAAGAAATTAATCAAGTGATTGATGAGCTTGATAGTCTTCTAGAGGAGTTTGACTTAGAGGATTTTCCACAAAAAATAGAAGTTGCAAGTGCAGACTTGGATCAGCAAGTTGGATTTGAATGAGAGAAAGGAAATGATTTTCAAATTATTGATAACCCTTTCTTTGACATGGGTGTAAAGGAAACTTATGATAACCCCCTCTTTGTGATGGAAGATGAAATATCTATTGTCAATGACAAGATATGGGGTCCTGGTGAAGTGTCCAAGCATGTGATAAAATGCGGCTCTTAGCTTGTTGATGATTTGAAAACAAATCATGAGGGTGAGCCAATCTTTGTGATTAATAATCTTCCAAGAATTTTACTTGATCAAGAATGCATAAATGTGGTTGAGGATGAAGTATCCACATGGGAAGTGTTGGATCATGGTGACTTCCACATCTTTGACATCAAGGTGTTATCAAAACATGGTTTGGTAGCTACTAGAAATTCTATTACAAGGAAAGGAGATTTTAGGCTTGTTACTTATGGATTTTGGGAGAAAGAAGGACCAAAACAAGATGTCTACATGATTGACAATCCATCCCTTTGGTCGAGTGATGCTTTAGGCTATAGTAGTCCCTTTTAGGGATTGGGTTTAAAGACAACAATTGCTCCATGCTCCATAGTTGTTGAAGTTTTCATGGATGGGCTACATGGGTTTACTCAAGAAGTCACTAACTTCTTGGATATGCATTTTGTTTTAGATAAGACTTAGAGATGTGATATCTACTTTTCTCGGTATGTTGGGGATCATTCTTGATAACTCGAAATGTGCTCATTTTGAGTTTGGAGTCACTTACTATTTTCAACATATGTTATTTATAGTAAGTGTTATTTCTAGCAAGGGTTTGGCAGTAGTTCAGAGCGGGGATTCTAGTTTTAGCAGTGGTGGCAGTTGTAGTGTTTGGCATCTTGGTATTTTCAACAGTGGATTCTCCAACATTCTCGGATTTTGAAAATGGAAAGTTTACAACTTAAGTTAATATTATAGTGTCTAGTGGACCCATTGGACCCTACATATAGCTTGATGACAAGATATTTTTAAAAGAAAATATTATGCAAAGCTAAAGTGGATTCCTAATTGAGGACTTAAAGCAATTTAAATGATAAATTTATGCATATCAAGGATGGAAGCCTAAGTATGAGAGTTGAGTTATTTTTAATTGAATTTTATATTGATCCAAAAGGTGGTGTCCATTTTTGGAGGGAAAATCAATTCAAACTTCTAGGTCTGGGATCCTATTTATATGCCTTCTCTTGCTCTCATTTGGGTGTGGAATTTGGAGATAAAGTTATGCTACTGGATTGGAACTAGAGTGTTCTTTCCTAAATCTTTGGAGGATGAAAACCATCTTTAGGTTGTTGGTTTCATATTTGAAAGATAATCCCTACCTGGTGGAGTGTGATTGCATTCAATAATCACCATTGGAGCATAATGGTGATGGTTTGTTTTCACTTTTGGTTACTTATGATGAATTCTAGCTATGTTTTGGTGTGATAACTATTTTTGCAGAGATTTGGGTGCATTTTGGAAGTGATATTTTTTGGATGTTATTGATATGTGGTTGTCATTTATGTCAACACTATTAGCATTAATGTCATTAGAGGTTGTATATGTCGAGGATATTGAGAAAATTGTAATAAAATAAGTTGCAGGTTGTCAGTGGTGCAGTGAAGTTCAATTTAGCCAACATACTATTACCTAACTCAGTGTGTTGATGATTAGAGGTTGTGGATTAAAGGGTTTTATTTTTAGTATATCTAGTTTATCCACGTTAAGTTTCAAAGATCTGCATGAAGATTTGATTGAGTTATGAGCAATTGTGTTCTGATAGTTTTTATGTTGCTTCAGTTGGTGTTCCTGAAAGAAGATGATATGATTCTAGTAACCTGAGTTGTTGTGGATGCTTCTGTATGTTTCTAGATCATTCTCTATCTATTTTGCACATCTACATTGATTGTTGTGCTCGTGATTTGTGATTTTCTCTTGTTTGTTCATGTTTTTCATGTTCATGGCCGATAGGGTGATTGTAGTGTGTTGTGGATCTTTGAGGAATAATTGTTTGAGGTGTTTCATGTTTGAGGATGTTGTTTTGGGTCTTCATTATGTTGCGGCCAATATTGATTGATTCACATTAATAATTATTTATGTTTTGAGCCGACATTTTGTATTCATTTTATATTTTGTTAAAGCTGACATGGAGTTGATCTTATTCCTATTTGTGGATATATATGAGTGATTGTTTATTCCATTTGAAGGTATGAGATGTGCGAATAATGTCCTAATAATTCGAAGGTAGAAGAAGAGTGTGAAGAAGAGTGAGCAGAGTTTGAAGAAGAGTGAGCAGAGTGTGAAGAAGTGTTCTTGTGCTTAACCGGAACTGTAATAAGGCATTAGCAGATGCTATTTTCTTAGTTCAAAATCTTGCAGATGTAATCTGAATGTTTCTATAAGACAGTGTGTCTTCCTTTGGGTAGTAATCCTTGTTGTAATTGAGCATTGAGCTCTAGGTAGTGTTCCTGAACACATGTGCATTCCCCATTTTCTTCTTTATACTTTTAATAGTTTATAATCTTGTGGACTAACAAAAATAGGGTTTATACGTAAAAATATTGGTGTTATGTGTGTTTCTGATGTGGTGATGGTTTATTCTTTCATGTTTATTTATCAAATATGAGAATAAGGTTAATAAGTTTAATAATTTAAAATTTCGGTGACAACTGATTCACCCCCCCTCTTAGTTGTCTACCCTTGTGTTGCCAACAATTGGTATTAGAGCAGGTTCCTTGGAAGAAGTTTAATAGCTTGAGGTGATCTGGGATGGTGACATATAAGAAGGATAGTCTGAGATTTGATGGAACTAATTACTCTTTGTGGAAGAATCGAATGGTGTCATCTGAGATGCATTGGTGAACCCTACTGGAACATTACAAAGAATAGACATATCATCCCACATAATGGCCCTTCTACTGTTGTTGAGATTAAGGATGTCGAGTACAATATCAGGGCTAAGGAAGCATTATTGAGTGCTCTGAATGATTCTGAGATGACAAATGTTATGGATCTGAAGACTACTTATGAGATCTGGAAAAAGTTGGAAAATTTGTATGAAGGTGTTGCTCATGTGAAGATTGCTAATCTGCAAAGTCTGAAAGGGAAATATGAAATGTTGAGAATGGGTGATAATGAGAACATTAATTATTTTATACAGAGAGTGAATGAACTTGTGTGTAGTATCAGATGTGTTGGTGGAACATTGCAAAAATCATAGATTGTTGCTAAAGTGATTATATCCTTGCATGTTGCATACAAAGCCAAAGCTATAGCTATTGAGGAGATCTGAATTGTGACAAATGTAACCAGAGACATGTTGATAGGTAAGCTTATTGCTTTTGAGTTAAGTGAGTTTGGTGATGCTCTTCCTAAGAAAGAATCTGTATTCAAGGCTACCATCTCTGGAAAAGATAAGGAGAGCTATGATCTAGGTGAAATTTCTTCTAGAAAGATGTCCAAGTATGAGGAGAAAATGAGAGAGATTGAAGAAGAAGAGAGAAAACTAGACGAGCTTGAAGCACTTATTATCAAGACAGAAGCCAGAGGAGAAGGTAAGTATAAAGGAAAATTGCCTATTAAATTTTTTTCTTGCAATAAGATAGGTCATTTTGCATCAAGGTGTCCGAAAAGAGTTCCTAAGCCAAGACCTAACAAGCCTAGATTTCAAAGAAAGTGTTATTATGTTGTTGTTGAAGGTGTGACAGGCGATAAATCTAATAAAGGGAATGCTAGTGAGGACGAATGGGTATTTATTGCTATCAAGGAAAATGATCCATCCCCTACTGAATCTACTAGTTGCACAAATGTGGAGAAATCCCTAGCTGCCAGAATTGAAGAGAAAGATGAATGGGTGATTGAAAATGGATGCTCTCATCACATGACAGGTGATAAAAGTAAATTTGTGAGCTTGAAAAAGTATGATGGTGGTGTTGTAAGATTTGGTGTTGACAAAGCAAGTGTTGTCCATGGCAGAGGATCCATTTCTCTTGATGGTAAGCATAATACTAATGATGTCCTATATGTGGAAGGCTTGAAGCATAATCTCTTAAGTGTTGGATAGATGGTTGACAAGGGATACAATCTTCAATTCAAGAATGGAAAGTGTAGAATATTAGGGAGTTCTAGAAATGTGATTGCTTTTGGTACAAAAACTAAAGGTAATATCTTTCACTTGAATGCTGCTAGTAAAATTTGTTTGATTGCTCAAGTTGATGAAAGTTGGTTGTGGCATAGGAGAATGTGTCGTGTAAACTTTGACAATATTATCAAGATAAGTTCTACTCAGGTTGTGAGAGATCTTCCTAAGTTGATGAAACCTACTAATGCCATATGCAAAGAATGTTAGTTGGGGAAGCAAACTAAAATTTCATTTCAGAGCAAACAACATTGTTCAAATGAAGTGTTGGAGCTTGTGCATACTGATTTGTGTGGTCCTAGAGTTAGAAGTTTACAAGGATACATGTATTTCATGTTACTCATTGATGATTATTCTAGAATGATGTGGGTTACTTTTTTAAGGGAAAAATCTAAAGCTCTGGAGAAATTCAAGATTTTTAAGGCTATGGTTGAGACAGAGACAAGTCTAAAGATTAAATGTCTGAGATCAGATAGAGGTGGTGAATTCACTTCTGGTGAGTTTAATTCTTTTTGTGAAGAGCATGGGATAAAGAGACAATTATCTGCACTGCAGACCCCTCAACAAAATGGAGTTGTGGAAAGGAAGAACAAGACAATTGAAGAAGCTTCTAGGACTATGATGTTGGAAGGAAATGTTCCTCATATCTACTGGAGAGAAGTTGTGAGTACTGTTGTTTACACACTCAACCGGGTACAAGTCAAAGGTGATACCGGTAAGACTCCTTATGAACTATGGTATGGTCATAAGCCTATTGTTAGATATTTCAAAATATTTAGGAGTAAATGCTTTATCAAAAGAGATGAAGATATAGGAAAGTTTGATGTTAGGAGTGATGAAGGAATCTTTCTTGGTTATTCTACTAAAAGAAAGGCCTACTAGTGCTACAATAAGAGATTGAGGAAAATAGTTGAAAGTGTTAATGTCAAGGTTGATGAAGACATAGTTCGACCATCCAGAACTTGTGGATATGATTCAGATGATCAGAATGATAGCTCAGATAAAGGAAAGAAAGTTCAAACTTCAAATCAAGTTCAGATCATTCTGATGGATCGGGAAAATTAAGAGGAAGGAACTAGTGAAAGTGCAGAAGTGAGATCACAAGAGCCTGAAGTTCAAGAAAATCCTAAGACTTTGAGGTATGTAAGACTAAATCATTCAGAAGATCAAATTATTGGTGAAAAGAACAAAGGTGTTCAAACTAGGAGAAGAATTGTAGAAGAATATTTTTTGATTTCAAATACTGAGCCTAATAGTGTCAATGAAGCATGTAAAGATG
The DNA here is from genome assembly GCA_007258455.2 of Sequoia sempervirens. Taxonomy (NCBI): domain Eukaryota; kingdom Viridiplantae; phylum Streptophyta; class Pinopsida; order Cupressales; family Cupressaceae; genus Sequoia; species Sequoia sempervirens. The sequence goes on along the minus strand of VDFB02075321.1, from coordinate 227,294,438 downwards.
AACATTGGATGGAAGCAATGAAAGAAGAGCTACTGCAGATTGAGAATAATGGTACATGGATTCTTGTTCCTAGACCTAAGGACAAAAATGTAATTGGAACTAAATGGGTCTTTCGGAACAAAGTGAATGAGCAAGGTGAAGTTGTTAGAAACAAAGCAAGACTGGTGTGTAAAGGATATTATGATATGGAAGGAATTGACTTTTAAGAAACTTTAGCCCTTGTTGCTAAGATTAAAGTTGTGAGACTATTTCTTGCTTATGTTGCTTACAAAAACTTCAAGGTTTATCAGATGGATGTCAAATCAACATTTCTGAATGGTGAACTGAAAGAAGAAGTGTATGTTGAGCAACTTGATGGATTTCAATTGAATGATCAGGGAGATATGGTTTGTTAGTTGAAGAAAGCATTGTATGGACTCAAGCAAGCCCCAAGAGCATGGTATGCCATATTGGACAAGTATTTGTTGAAGCTTGGATTTAATAAAGGTACAAATGATAGTAATTTGTATTTCAAGATTGATCATGATAAAGATTTGATTGTTGAAGTCTTTGTTGATGATATCTTTTTTGGAGGAGATGATAATTTTTGCATGAAGTTTGTTAATGAGATACAAAGTGAGTTTGAGATGTCTATGATTAGAGAGATGAAATTCTTTCTATGATTGCAAATTACTCAGCCAGATAAAGGGATCTTTATATCTCAATCCAAGTATGTGAAAGAATTGCTAAAGAAGTTTGGTATGGAAGATTCAAAGCTAGTTGGTACACCTATGGTGACCAGATCTAAGTTGACACAAGATGATGATTCACCTAAGGCAAATCAAACTAGATACAAATCGATGATTGGTGGATTGCTTTATTTGACTCAAACTAGACCTCATATCATGAATGTCATATGTATTGTTGCAAGATTTCAATATGATCCTAAGGAATCTCATGTGATAGCTGTGAAGAGGATTTTCAAATACTTGAAGGGGACAATTGATTTTGGCCTATGGTATCATAAAGATAATGACCTTACTTTGAGTGCTTTTACTAATGTTGATTAGTTAGGAGATGTGAATGATAGAAAGAGTACTAGTGGTAGTTCATTTTTCTTGGGAAAGACACTGATTTCATGGTTAAGTAAGAAGCATAATGCCATTTCTTTATCTACTGCAAAGGCATAATACATTGCTACTACTAACAATTGTACTCAAGTATTGTGGATGAAGCAGATGTTGAAAGATATCAGAGTTGTGTATGATGAGCCTATTGCTATATTATATGATAATTCAAGTGCAATTAACATTTCTAAGAATCCGGTGCTACATTAAAAAACCAAGCATATATCTATCAAGTTTCACTTTTTGAGAGAGAAGGTGAGTGAAAAGGAAGTCAAATTGGAGTATGTGCCTATTAAGGAACAGATTGCAAATATCTTTACCAAACAGTTGCCTAAGGATAATTTTGAGTATATTAGAGGAAAACTAGGGGTTATTACCCCTCCTAATCAGAATTAAGGTACATTGATTTGCATCAATTTGTGCATTTCATAGTCATATCTTGATCTGGATTGATGTTGCGGTGGCTGCTACTGAGGGGGAGTAGTTAGATGTTCAGAAATGTGGTTTAGAGCTTGTGTGGAGAAAGATAATGTGTCTTTGTCATTGAAGTAAAAGGGGGAGAAGAGTCATATGAAAAACTTTGTGGGGAGAAGAGTCGTGTGAAAGAGTTGAGGAGAAAAGAGTCAAAATCTAAGGAGGAGAAACTGCTAAGAGATGCGTTGATGGTGTTTTTCACATCATGTGTTGCCATCAATGCCAAAGGGGGAGATTGTTGGATGTTGCTGATATTTGGTTGTCATTTATGTAAACACTATTGGAATTAATGTCATTAGAGGTTGTATATGTCAAGGATATTGAGAAAATTGTAATAAAATAAGTTGCAGGTTGTCAGTGGTGCAGTGAAGTTCAGTTTAGCCAACATACTATTGCCTAGTTCAGTGTGTTGGTGATCAGAGGTTGTGGATTAAAGGGTTTTTTTTCAAGTATATCTAGTTTATCCATGTTAAGTTTCAAAGATCCACATGAAGATTTGATCGAGTTATGAGCAGTTGTGTTCTGAAAGTTTTTATGTTGCTTCAGTTGGTGTTCCTGAAAGAAGATGATATGATTCTAGTAATCCGAGTTGTTGTGGATGCTTTTTTAGTGATTCATGATGCTTTTGGATGTTTCAATATTGTGCTCTATATATGTTGCATTTCTGCATTGATCGTTGTGCTCACGATTGGTGATTTTCTCTTGTGTGTTCATGTTTTTCATGTTCTTGGCCTACAAGGTGATTGTAGCATGTTGTGGATCTTCGAGGAATAATTGTTTGAGGATGTTGTTTTGGGTCTTCATTATGTTGTGGCCAACATAGGTTGATTCACATTAATAATTATTTATGTTTTGAGCTGACAGTTTGTATACATTTTATATTTTGTTAAAGCTGACATGGAGTTGATCTTATTCCTAGTTGCGGATATATATGAGCAATTATTTATTCCATTTGAAGGTATGAGATGTGCAAATAATGTCCTAATCATTTGAAGGAAAAAGCAGAGTGTGAAGAGGAGTGAGTAGAGTGTGAAGAAGTGTTCATGTGCTTAACCAGAACTATAATCAGGCATTAGCATATGCTATTTTCTCAGTTCAAAATCTTGCAGATGTAATCTAAATGTTTTTGTAAGATAGTGTGTCCTCCTTTGGGCAGTAAGCCTTGTTGTAATTGAGCAGTGAGCTCTAGGCAGTGTGCCTGAATGCATGTGCATTCCCCATTTTCTTCTTTATACTTTTAATAAGGTATAATCTTGTGGAATAACCTCCACCGTGGTTTTTCCCCTAACAGGGTTTCCACGTAAAAAATATTGGTGTTATGTGTGTTTCTGATGTGGTGATGGTTTATACTCTCATGCTTATTTATCAGATATGAGAATAAGGTTAATAATTTTAATAAGTTTAAATTTCTGTGACAACTAATTCACCCCCCTCTCAGTTGTCTGCCCTTGTGTTGCCAACAATATCTTGGAGTTTTAGATTGTCGGTTGCATTTTCCAAACCTTTAGTTGTACCATTGTTTTGCTCACGTTGATTTGAGGAGTGAATAACTTTTTTTGGGTGTGAAGGTCAGTTAGATGGCACTAATGGAGGTAGAAGATCAACTAGTTTATTACAAACATCTAGGGGTGCAAGAGAATGAACAAAGAGCTAAATAAATTAAGCAAGTGATTGGTGAGATTGATATTCTTCAAGAGGAGTTTGACTTATAATGTCAAGTGGCCCCCTTGGACCCTACGTCTAGCTTGATGACAAGATATTTTTAAAATCAAATATTATACAAAGCCAAAGTGGACCCCTAGTTGAGGACTTAAAGCAATTTAAATGATAAATTTATGCATATTAAGGATGGATTCCTAAGTATGAGAGTTAAGTGATTTTTAATTGAATTTTATATTTCTCCAAAATGTGGCATCCCTTTTTGGAGGGAAAACCATTTCAAACTTTTAGGTCTTAGAGCCTATTTATATGCCCTCTCTTGCTCTCATTTGGGTATGGAATTTTGAGATAAAGTTATGTTGTTGGATTGGAACTAAATTGTTCTTTCTTGAATCTTTGGAGGATGAAAACCCTTTTTAGGTTTCTAGTTTCAAATTTGAAAGATAATCCCTAGCTAGTGGAGTGTGATTGTCATCAGTAATCACCGTTGGAGCTTAATGGTGATGGTTTGTTTTCAATTTTGGTTACTTACGATGAATTCTAGCTGTGTTTTGGTATGATAACTATTTGTGCAGAGATTTGGGGGCATTTTGGAAGTGATATCTTGGAGTTTCAGATTGCTCGTTACATTTTCCAAACCCTTGGTTGTACCATTGTTTTTCTCGCGTGGATTTGAGGAGTGAATAACATTTTGTGGGTGTGAAGATCAACTATATGGCACTAATGGATAGAAGATAAGCTAGCTAATTCCAAACATCTTGGGGTGCAAGAGAATGAACACAGAGCTAAGGAAATTAATCAAGTGATTGATGAGCTTGATAGTCTTCAAGAAGAGTTTGACTTAGAATATTTTCCATAAAAATTAGAAGTTGCAAGTGCAGATTTGGATCAGCAAGTTGGATTTGAACTAGAGAAAGGAAATGATTTTCAAATTCATGATAACCCTCTCTTTGACGCGGGTGCAAAGGAAACTTATGGTAACCCCCTCTTTATGATGGAAGATGAAATATCTAGTGTCAATGGAAAGATATGGGATCCCAGTGAAGTGTCCAAGCATATGATAAATTGCAACTAGTAGCTCATTGATGATTTGAAAACAAATCATGAGGGTGAGTCAATCTTTGTGATTGATAATCTTGCAAGAAGGTTGCTTGATCAAGAATGCATAAATGGGGTTGAGGATGAAGTATCCACATGGTAAGTGTTGGATCATGGTGACTTCCACATCTTTGACATCAAGGTGTTATCAAAATATGGTTTGGTAGTTGCTGGAAATTTCATTATAGCAGCAAGGAAAGGAGATTTTAGGCTTGTTACTTATGAAGTTTGGGAGAAAGAAGGACCAAAACAAGATGTCTACATGTTTGAAAATCCATCCCTTTGGTTGAGTGATGTTTTAGCTTATAGTATTCACTTTTGGGGATTGGGTTTGAAGACAAAAATTGCTCCATGCTCAATAGTTGTTGAAGCTTTCATGGATGGGCTACATGGATTTACCCAAGAAGTCACTAACTTCTTGGATATGCATTTTGTTTTAGATAACACTTAGAGATGTGATGTGTACTTTTCTTGGTATGTTGGGGATTATTCTTGGTTGGGTATCCATGTTTGGTATCCTCAACATGGATTGACAAAGCTTATTGAGTATGGTAAGAAGGATCCTTAGAGGGATAAGGATAAAAAATTTAGAACTTATGATGTCCCCTTCCTTACCATCCATTTGGTGGTTCCAATTGTTCATCAACAAATAGATTGGAGAGAGATTTTAAGTAGGGGTTGGAGAAATGAAAAAATGGTTACTCTTGGTAGTTTTCCTTGGCAAAGAGTGGGTCAAATTCCTAGTCTTGTGCTTGTTGTTTGGTTGCAAGACAACTACCTCACATTTTGGCTTACTCTCGTTCAAGAGAGTTGGCACATAATTCCTTGTCAATTCAGTAGAGGTTTTGAGTTGTAGATTGCTTTAGAGTGTTATCCAACCACTTATGAGTTGTTTAGGTGCAACACAATGCTCATTTCACATGCTCATACTTGGGAATTCTTTTGGCACTGCTATTATCCCTTGTGTAGAGTGCATAAATCTGATTGTAACTCATTGATCCTAGCTTTGAATAGAAGTGATTATTTATTTCCTCAAACCTTTAAAACTCGCAGAGTTAATCTTATGAAGGTTTATGATGAAAATTTTGATAGTTTACTCATAGTGTTGGTTTAGGATAGCAAACCTCCACATGCTTTGGTTCATCAATATGTAACTCTTTGAGCTGGAACAGTTAGTGTTTTCAGAAGTCTCCATGGTTGTGTGTGGTATTATGATGATGAGATGGTTGAACTCTTACTAAGGATGGTTTTCCTTTTAGTATGAAGATTGGAGGGAGTCACTTCTATAGCTATGGCTTTGCTTGACACCATGAGGATATATGTTAAGGAGTATGGTTTTTAGTTGAGTAGACTTTCCTTCCTATTGCCCAAGATCATGTTAGGCAATGGGATTGCAAATATGGGCTTCTCAGAGAGGTTTGGGCATGAAATTTTGTATGGTGTTGATTTTAGTCATCCCAAGTATGTCAGATTAAATCTTGTGGATGGTAACATTTTGAGGTAACAAGAGAGGATAGTGCAAATTTGGCACGATGGTTTTACAATTGTGATCAGAGTGGTGCAATGTCAACATGGCGGGTCCTTCCTGATGTAGACATGGAACCCTAGGATCTTACTTGGTTTTATGTGGATTGGTATATTATTTTTGGAGTTGTGGTGGCATTGCTTGAGGACAATAAATCTCAGGGTGGGAGGATTGTAAGGCCCCCTTTTTAGCCCTATGCTTTACAATGCTCGATAACTTATTTTCAGTGTCTTATAGGTTACTCAGAGGCAATTTTTGGGGTTCCCAAGATTCTTGGAGGTTTCTCATCAAATTTTCAAGGGTTTTTTACTAGAGTTTTCCAAAAGGATTTTTGGGTCTTTCTGAGTTTTCTGAGAACCGTAGTGGGAAGTCACTGCTATTTTTAGTAAGTCACAATGGTAGTTGAAATGTGCTCATTTTGAGTTTGGAGTCACTTACTATTTTTACCAATTTTCTATTTTTAGTAAGTGTTATTTCTGGTAGGGGTTTGGCAACAGTTCAAAGCAATGTTTATAGTTTTAGCAATGGTAGCAGTTATAGTGTTTAGCGTCTTGGTATTTTCAGTAGTGGCTTCTCCAACATTCTTGGAGTTTGAAAATGGAAGGTTTCCAACTTAAGTTAATATTATGTCAAGTTCCCCCCTTGGACTCTACACCTAGCTTGATGACTTAAGATATTTTTAAAAGCAAATATGATGCAAAGCTAAAGTGGACACCTAATTGTGCACTTAAAGAAATTTAAATGATAAATTTATGCATATCAAGGATGGACGCCTAAGTATGAAAGTTAAGTGATTTTTAATTGAATTTATATTGCTCCAAAAGGTGGCATCCCTTTTTGTAGGGAAAATCATTTCAAACTTCTAGGTCTTGGAGCCATTTATATGCCCTCTCTTGCTCTCATTTAGGTATGAAATTTGGAGATAAAGTTATGCCATCAGATTAGAACCAGAGTGTTCTTTCCTGAATCTTTGGAGGATGAAAACCTTCTTTAGTTGTTGGTTTCATATTTGAAAGATAATCCCTAGCTAGTGGAGTGTGATTGCATTCAATAATCACCATTGGAGCTTAATGGTGATGGTTTGTTTTTAGTCTTGATTACTTATGATGAATTCTAGCTATATTTTGGTATGCTAACTATTTTTGCAAAGATATGGATGCATTTTGGAAGTGATTTCTTGGAGTTTTAGATTGTTATTTACATTTTCCAAACCCTTGGTTGTACCATTGTTTTGCTCATGTTGATTTGAGGGGTGAATAATTTTTTGTGGGTGTTGGCTTTTTGAATATTCCATCCTAGGGTGCCCCTTCTTGCAAAGTTTACATTTTATGATGGAGAAATGGTTTTTTCCCTTGCTGGTCACCCCTCTAGGGAGGCCATTCAACTAGGTTGGAGGATGTTTTGGCATAGAATTTATCGATTAGACTTGTTGGTGGGTGCTAACTATCTTGTCTTGGATGCCTAGCCTTGTTTAGAAATTTGCAAGTGATTTGGAGTGATTCTATAGAGTTTGGGTGGAGTTATGTTCATTTTACTATTGTTGGTTGGCATAATTATCTTGTTGTACGTGCATATTAGACTGTTGTTCTGGGTATCAGACCTATAGTAGCCACTTTTTAGTCCTTCCATTGATCTCTGGTGGACAAATCTTGATGTATACTTGTTCTAGTTTGAAGGGGGTGTTCTTATTCTTTATTGTAGCATCTTGGGAGGGTGTTCTACTTCATATTTCTATTATTTACTTCTCATAACAATAATATCTAATAGACTAATATGATTATGTTGAGCTCATTATAACAACATTGGTAGTATCATTGGTGAATGCTCTTGTATTGGATTTGATACTTACCCCACTGAATAAGTGGTTGCTCCCGCTAAAAAGTGGTTGCAAATTTTTCTTTATGTACTTCTCACTCCCACTGAATAAGTTGTCGAGTTTTCTATATTTCCTTTCTTGTTACTCGCTGAAAAGTTGAGATGGCTAGCTTTACTACCAAGTGCATTACTTTCCTTGTTTCCTGCTAAAAAGTGGAAGTGGTCGGCTTGCCACCAAGTGTATTTCTTGTTTACTTTCATGCACTTATTATTTATTAATCACCCTACTAAAGAAGTGGTTGTTTAGAGGAGTTCAATATTGTAAGCCAACCACCACATGCTCTCACCTTTCCCACAACAGGATCTGGGTGATCGGAAAGTGGGAGGTTGCTTTATTGTTGCTTATCTTTGGATTTCATCTAACGCTAATGGGTGAAATTTTGTGGAAAAAACAAAGGTGGGTTATTCCAGAAATGAACATGCCTATTCTAAGAAATGAAAAATCTATTTTAGAGGAGAATGATGTGAACATTCAAGATCATAATGGAATCAAAGATAGGAACACATAAGATATAAATAAAATAGCTTAAATTTAATAGAGTGTTCTTAAAATACTTTACTGTGTTATAAAATCTTTTCATAAAGTCATTGCAAGCAATTGGCACCTATTATAATGTATACAATCATTTATTTTAAAAATATTTTATACTTTTCAAATATATTTTAAAAATTCCTAACCAACTAAAGGTTAGTTATTTCTCTATTTATTGGAATTATTTGTAATGGTAAGGGATTCTTGACATTTTACATAGACTTTGTACACATAAAATGAAGTGAAAACTTTGGGCCCATTTTTAAGAAATACAAAGAACTATTTCTATGATTTTTTGCCTTCTTTGTTCTTCATATATTTTGTGTTATTCATAAGTATACTATAGACTATTTTCTTTGTCTCTTCATTATATTTTTTGTGGTATATGTAGATTAAACTTTGTTGTCTATTTAATTGTTCGTGTATTATTTCCCCTTTTTCCTATATTCATTTTTACCCTTGAGTAATTTGAACGGTTCTCAATGTTTATTGCATCCTAGGTTTCTCCCTTTTCCCCTTTCTATTATTTATCTCATTTTGCTTCTTTTATATGCTTTCGGGTTAAAATTACTAAAAATCACCAAAAAACCCCTATCATATGAGAGAAAGATTCTCCTATCAAACACAAAGAAAAATCACTTGTGTCATGATGATTTCTCACATTGTAGTATGTTTATGTCGCTACCCATGTATGAGTCAAGGAAATAACCAAAAAAACCACAATGACTTATTAACTTATGACCAAAAAAATTTATGTGCATCCCTTGCATAAGATTATGGAGATTTTTGTAAATTAAGAATGGAAAAAGGAGTTAATTGGAGTGCTTGCTATATTTGTTAGTGTAAAATCAAGTATCATACTATAAGAGATGTAAGGATTTCTAAGTAAAGGTAGATAGAAAAGTATTACTTTCTAATGTGTAGTTAGATAGTGATTTTGATCAAAGATATTCAGAAAGAGGATGTACATCAAACATAGAATATAAATTTTTTGGTACTAATGTCTTATGTTTCCACCCTAGTCTGTGACTTCCAGGAGTAAGTCAAGTTTTAGGGGGGGAGGATGTAGTGCCCCTCCATTCTCATAGTGGATGTGCAGGAAGTTTGGCTTTGAAACTTGGAGATGAAAGTAAAATAATAGAGACATTTAAAGGTATGTGCTAATGATGTTAAACAATTGATATTGTATATCATGAATTTATGGACTAAGTAAAAAGGTTAGGAAATGATTTATTATACGTGTTTAAGGATATATTTATCATGATGTGTGTGTTCAGACATGACCATTACTACGATGTATGTTATTGACATATTGATGTGATGAAAGTGTTTTGTTACCTTTGGGGTTTTCACTTGATTCTAATATATTATCATTGTGTTGTCATATTATTATGATTTTGATTATGGTTATCTTTATTATCATAAAATATACTGATTTGTGTTCAAGCTTTGTGGTTGCAAGATGGGGCATGAGCTTCTATTAGTGTTTTGGTGAGTATGATGCATATTGTTATGTTATTGTTATTATGCAGAGATTTACTTGGATAACTGAGTGATATAGTAGTATGTTTGTTAGGATAAGTGGAAAGGGAGGCATCGTACCATTGGACGTATGAGAGACATACGGAAATAAGATACGATTGCTATAGCTTATTTCCTAGTGCTTCGGCTATTATGCACATGTGCTCTAATTTGTATGTTTAAGTGAACAGGTACTAGGCTACGTCTCTACCTAAATTAGCAGGTCTAAGCGTGCCTCTAATCCCAATGGTGGTTGAGGAGATAACATCTAGGCCCAAATTATAACCTGAACCCTAGCCATTGTTCTCAATTAGAGACAATTGATGAAGAATGTGTTAACTTTTTTGGGTTGTCATGAGACAATGTCCGATCTTCTTTACCCTATGTTTGGAGTGTTGCATTTATTCGATTGTTTCTTATGTGATATGTGATCGTTTGATTTTGTTGTCTAACCTTAGTTTTGGATCCCAACCTGTTGGTGTTAAACCTCGTGGTTAGTTGTGTTGTTATGATTGTGATTAGTGTTATTTATCTTTTGATGTGAATGTTGTTCTTTCATGTGAAGTTATTTTATGATTTATATTTTACCTTAGTTTGTGAATTATTTGAGTGAAGTTAAATATTGAATCTATCATATTTATTGTTATGATTTTTATTAATGTGTTTGAGGTGTGATATAATATTATCCATAAGTGACATTTATTTATGTTATATTTTATTATGTTATTATTTTGAGGAATAATTATTTAATTATTGTTTATTATTATCATTATTTGGTATTTGAATATTGTTTATTGAGTAATATTTGTTTTACTTTTGTTTGGATGTAATTTTTGCATTATTAGTCTCTTGATTCATTTTATTAAAATGGTCACTTAATTTATGTTTTATAGAGTCTTTATGTGGTTTTAATGATTTAAAATGTTTCTTATGTGATAGCTTTATGGGTGAGAGGTATTTTTATTTTATAAAAAAAAAAAATTTAGAGTCCAGAACCCACCCTAATTACTTCATTATGAAAAGTGACGAAAATGGAAGTTAAAAGGGTGGCTGGGAGGTTGTATTTTGGTTTGGGGAAGTGAAATGGAAGTTAAAAGGGTGGCTGGGAGATTGTCTTTTGTTTTGGAGGAAAGTGTTCTCTTTATTTTTGGAGGAGGAAAAGGGTTTCCTTTCTATTGGGTTATTCTTTTTTTGGAGTGCATGTTGGATTTGGATTCTTTTTCCTGAGAGATTTTTTCATGCTTGCAAAGAGGAAGGAGTAATAGGAAATTTGTTGCAATTTGAGGGTTTTGAAAGTTGAAAACTTTGGAGCTCAGCATCAAATTTTTGTCATTCCCAAGTGTTGGACCCAGGTTGGATTTTCAGATCTTGTGTTAAAATTTTCTTTTGTATGCATGAATGATTTGATTGATTTCTTTCTTTTGATTTTTGAAAATAAATATTGGATAGTTTTATTTTGTGTGTGAATAAAATATTTGTTTATTCTAAAATAAAAATGAATACCTGGTTATTATTTTCTGTTATTCACAGTAAAAGGGTCTAAGTGTGTCCCTCATAACTCTGTTTTTACGAACTGGGTTAGTGAGATTTTTAATGGGTTTTTCCATCTTCTTGTCGTTTAAATTATTTCCAAAAATTTTAAAAACTCAGATCGTAGTTTTTGAGATATGATTGAAACACGAATCTTCTGTCAAGTAGTTTCTCTATGACTGCAAATATTTTTATTTCTCCCTGTAGCCAGTTAATGAAAGATTATAATTTTAGATTTATAGGGTTTAAAAGGGGTTAAATTAATTTAAGTTTTTAATATTTTATTTTGAAAAACAAAATCTGGTTGCTGGATTACTTATTCTGTCAGTTGACTTGACTGTAATCAGGTATTGTTGAAAAGAGGGTTTTATGGGATCTGTTTGTTGTTTTTGCATTTTATTAATTTTTGAGTTATTTTTGGTCAATTTTATTCACGTTGCTAAGTAGGCGACAACCAGATCTGAAATGGGTCTTTTACGGATTTTGATTGTGAATTGATATAACTATTTTATGGTTGTTTTATGGCTGTAAGATTTGATCGTTGTCAAAAAAAAAAAACCAGTTTTAAAGGTTGCATTAGAGGGTATAGTACTATCTTTTGATCTGTATTGGGTTGTATCATTTCTATTTAAATGTGTTTACTATTTGCATGATGTTAATTTCTTCATGTTTGTGAGATCTTATGTTGAGACTTTTGTATATGTAAAAATCAATTATGTCAGGGATGTGCATTGTTGGTCTTAATTGTGAATTACTAAACTAAAGTGTGTTATTATGTTATAAGATTGTGAGATTGATGTAATATACTTTATTGTAGTGTTGTGGTTTAATGATAAGTTTTTTAGTTTTCTATCCATTTGTGTTATGTGATTGGGTCTATAGAAGTACCTAGAAGCATTTGTGAAGTTATTGTAATTTTTGGTTGATTCTTATTTTGGTAGTTTTCTTTGGATGTTTAGTGTCAGCCACTTGTTGTTTCTGTTTTATTGTTTACTTGTTTGTGGGGCCTAGTGTTGTCTCCTAGCACGGAGGGAGTGGGCCTCAGGGTTCCACGTGGTAGGGTGGTATTTCCGAACCATCCATTGGGATTTAGGTGGTGCAATTTGTGCGCAATATGGAGAGTCTTTCCTTTTGCTTCATTCTATAGTTGAATTTATGTGCAGGTGATATTTTCGTAAAAAAATTTATGTTTAGTGTAGCTTATACATATGTACCTCTTAGATTAATAAATCATGTTCATGGTAGCATACTTGTATAGGAAAAGTAAGTGAATTGATACAATCTTGATTATACACATTTTTACTATTGATTAGTATGTAATAGAGAGGTTTAATATAGAAATGTTGTATTTATAATGCATATGAGTTTAATTAAGCAATAGATATGATATATCTTTATGTACTTATTTTATAACATTGATTAAGAATAGATTTATATTAGCATAGTGTTAGATGTGGTTTGAAGATAATTTAGATATGTTATCATATATAATTTGATGTATGAGATTAATTTACATTCAAGTGTTAATAAAATATGGTCATAGTGTATCAAATATGTTTTTTTAGGCTTAATTAGTGTAGGTGTATCTTAGTAGCGATGTTAGGGGACTATGGTGGATAGGTGTGCAAATGGGTTATGTTCAATATTACTTTTAGGTTATAATGTGATTATAATATCATGTTATTGTATGATGTCATTCATATTAATTGGTCGAGTTGTATTAGTTAGTGTTACTTTAGTTTCTTTAAAAAAAATTAAAAAAATTAAAAAAATTGGCTTGGTGTTGATGGTCTTTTGTGTTAATCCACTTGGTCCCTTAGCGGGGTGTTACAGCTTCTCTTAAATAACTTAATATTCAAGTTGTCATAATTATAAATGAAGAATATTTGTAGAATGGTATCCTGTTTAAAGCTTGTCAGGGATATGATTTATGGAAGGGTCATGGGTATGTGGGTGGTTTATTTCCTAGGCATTTTTTCTTACATAGAATAGCCTTTCCTTCTTTGTTCATTGCAATCAACAAGTCTCTGGCTCAACAAAACTTGAGTTTCATGCTAGCAACACTTAGAAGGTATGCAGGGGAGATAGATTTTGAACTAGTTGAAAGAGTAAGGGTGAAAGTGAAAGCCATCATGGCATTGCTTTCTCATGTTCATGACCCACCACCACCACCACCACAACCATAGGTGATAGCAGATGAAAATATTGGTCTTCATCACCCATTGGGTGCACGTAATGATCTGGGCATTAACCTTAATGATATTCCTTCAATTCAAGTTGGTGTAGGAATTTTAACTGAACAACAAGATGAAAACGAGGTCCAACCTAATTAGATGGAGGAATAATCAGTTCACGGGTAAAAAAATTTTTGGTTGGTTGTTATTAACTACAATAAATGTTGTTAATGTAATAGTTTGAATAGGTTGGGAAAAGAGTATATATATAGTATATATTGTTGTAACATTTTGGTTTGCTATTAGGTATTTTTTGTACTGGTGAAGATATCAAGAGGTGAATTATAGTTGAAGAGAGCCAAGAAACTACCAGTTTGTAAAGGGATAGGTCTTAGGGAATGGAAAATTTCATCTATTATACTCATCATATTAATATTAATATAAATATATATATATATATATATATGCATAATGCCTTTTGTTGAAAAAAAAAATTCAAGTTGTCATTTTGCATAGACATGACAATTTTTTTTATTAGGACCATAAGTTTTTCTACCACTCTCTATCTAACAACCTATATACTCTCAAAGTATTATTTATGGCATCATTATACAATATGTAGGGAAAATTTTGGACCTCTTTACAAATGTCTATTCAAGGAGTGTAGGAGGATACCTTAGAATTATTCAAGGTCCATGTGAGAAGCACTAAAAAAAGAGTGAAGTACCTATCTCCTATTAGTAATGAAATTATCAATTGACTTGTTAGGCTCTCTTCTAACGCGAGAAAACTCTTGAATGCCAATGTTTTAAAAAAAATTATGACAAAGGCCCTTATGATCTTATCTATCCATTATTTGAAGGAGCGTTCATGAATCATTTAGATAATATAAGTAACTTTCCAAGAAAATTCCTTCAAATGTTTTTGAGAAATTTTTAATTGTGAGCACAAAATACCAAGGGAGAAGCTTCCAAATAACTATTGTATTGAGGTCTATTGGATAGTCTTGGAAAAATAACACTTCTAATCACTTGATCTAATGGTTACTTCATATATTTTAGGCGATTTTATATGCTTGGATCATTCAAAAGAGGAATAAAAGTGTGTCTAGTAGTGGGGGGTAGATGGAATAGGATGGAGGGTTAAATTGATGAGTTGATGGGATACCATATTAATAGGTTTTATATGTACCTTCTTTGCATAAAGTTGTAATATGGTAGAAATTGATTTGAAGCTTAGTTTTGACCATCCATAGGTATTTGATTGGAATAGTTTTGACCAAGATAAGTTAAATAGTGGAAGGGTTTTACAATAACTCTATCCACTTCTAGGTTCTTAAGCCTCTCTATGATGTCATCAAGGTTTATTTTAGCATGTGAAGTTTGTTGTCTAAATTTTGACTGATATATTGAGTTTTTTTGGGTTGAATTATCAATTTATTGATTTCTTAAGCTTGCAAGTTATTTTTAAAGTTGTTGGATTTGTCTAAATTTTATCAATAATTTTTTTTTGACTAATATGGTCCTTAGGGATAAATGTTTTAAGCTCGATATGCAAAGAAAGGTCATGCTAGTTATCTAGATTCAAGGGAGATGAAGGATATTAAATCTCCTTGAAAGCACGTTTTCTCTCATAAGCTCATTGGGTAAAAGGATTGCATTTTTTACAAGAGGGGCTAATATCCATAGCTTTAGAGTGTAATTATTTAAGAAATCATTTGCGTCAATGATAAGAGAGTATAAATTATGAGAAGGAAATAATATGAGAGTTAATCATAATGATAAGAGAGTATAAATTATGAGAAGAAATATATGATTTCTAAACTTAGGCCATATGTGAGAAAAGAGAGAAATAAGAATTGGTTGAAAGGAAAAATAGGAAGAACATTGTTTGTTTATGTCAAATTCACCATTTAATATTTATGACCATAAAATTTCACACACAAATTTTTGGTCTTAGGCTATAGAAAACCATAGAAAGACAAACCAAAAAGGCTCCATGGTAGGAAAAGTTGACAAGAAATATAGTTTGTCAAGAAAGTTGTTTTTTTTGACAATTTGAGAAAGAATCCTTATGTTTTGATGATTTTGTAAGAAATATGAATTGATTCTTATAGACATGGTATGCTTATCTTATTTTCAATTTTCTTTTCATATGTAAAGATGAAATTTTTACACAATTTAAGTTGTAATGATTACACTAAAACAATTGATGGTTAAATTTGTTCCCGATATTTTTAAATTTTTATTTTGATAGGTTTTGAAGAAATTTAATTTAAAACCAACATATATAAATGAAATGAAACCAATGCTTACATATACAAAATTTAGCATCTACCAATCAAATTCTAATTGACATTAATGTTATTCCAATGTACACTAATTTAAATATAAATTAGGCTATCAAATAACCAGAATCCAAACATAAAAATAACAATCCAAATGTGGAGTTAGATGCCATAGGTTATGAAATGAATTTGAAGCAATTTTATATTAGTTGAACACCTTTCCTTTTGGATTCATTGTGAAAACACAATCATATAGAGTTTCTAATACTATCTAGGGATGAGGAATGAAGATTAAGATGGAAAAATGGTGGAAATCAATAGAATCTGGTTGTAGCAAAGACTTGGTGGAATTTATGTTGTATTCTCATGTTTCTCTCTACCTTTTTCTCACTTATAAAAACTAAAAAGACAATGTTTTATAAATAAAAAGGTTGCAATAGTGAAGGAGTGAATAAAAATCAAGTATAAGGATCATTTTGGGGCTTGAGAGAAAAAAAATATGACTATTGACATGTGATATATGTTGGAGAATGCCAGGGTCAGAGAGCTCAAAATAAACTTCCACAGGTGAACAAAATAAGCCCAATAGTATGTCTATCAATATAATATGAAGAGTGTATAATACAATGAGAAAGCATTGCATATATAAGCAAGGATGAGGAGGTGAGAAGGTAGGATTGAAACTCTAACTACCCCTCCAAAGATGGAAACTTGTGAGCTCACTTAACAAGTGTGTGAGAAAGTTTCAATAGGTATCTCAAGTCATGAGGACATGTGTCTCAACTATATGAAGTGAGACAAAATCAAAAGAAACCTAAGTAAACTTAAGCTAGGTGTGAATAGGTCAATCCTAGGAAGGTGATTAGCTAACTAGGTATGATCATGAATCTATTTACACTAACACCCCATCTTAAGTGCAACTTAGGGAGTAATGCATGCACTAATAATGAGTCTTGGATACTAGGCCATGCTAGGTACTCATGTGAAATTTTCTCATAAAGTAGAGTAAAGGAGAAAAACCTAGTGGGAAATAAAAACCCCTCTCTAAAAGAGAAAAGATGTAATGAAATAAAATATACAAGTGAAGAAGATAGAAGGAATCGTGATGATCCAACAAAGACTGCTTCTATCACATAAGTACAAGAAATTCCCCCCCATAGGAGAGAAAAAGAGAGACTATGGATCCCCCCATAAGTTCATAGAACCTGTAGTGCTGAGTGATGCTTAAAGAAGAATGCAGAATGTGATCCTTGAATGTTGAACAACATTTCTTCCTCGTGGAAGAAGATGAACTGCAGACAGGTGCATGGTATCTTCCCATGGGAGAAGAATAGAAGTATTTGAATAATGTGCAAGATCCAAAGACAATGGTGAAATATTTGAAAGTTGCTCAAATGCTCCATGTGAAGGATGATATAGAACATAAACCAAAGATGTAGACGATTTGAAAATAATGTTGATGTGGTTGTGATCAAAGGTGCCTAGCAACTCTATAAAATGGGATTCACTAAACAAGTTTGATATGCCATGTAAGTATTCATCCCAATCAACTATAGTGGAAACACAACTATGAATATTGTGTTGCCTTGAATCATGAAAAACCAATTGAAACATAAAAATGTGGATACCCTAAGTTTAATATCCAAAGCCTAGGGTTATTGTTCCAACATTCATATGATTTCATTAAGATGCAAATCAATAAGGTGCATAGATTGACTTTCAACATCCAAGGTGAGTCAATAAGACTTGGATCTAATCCTTGAGTCTTAGGAATGAATTGGAAATGATTTGGAATGATTTGGAATGATTTCCCTAATTAGACTATATGACCTAATATGACAAATGCGATTTCCCAAAAATAAATAGACTGAAACAGTGATTTGCAAGTGGATTTGGAAAGTGTAGATGACTGTGTACCTACCCAAAAAAATTGATCTCATTGTGCTTATAAGGATGGGGTTGTCGAAAGGCTACTGAGTCTTTGTTAAGGTGTCCTACTCCACTTTTGGGGTCCTCTGGTGCTTGATCTGAGCTTTTTTTTTCCACTTGTAAACTTGTTAGAATGTAGTCAATAAATTATGTAGTTGAGTTTTCATGTCTTGACAAGGTTAATGACAACAAATAAAACAATGCAAAATGGATCTTCAAACTCTCTTCAATCCTGTTCAAACTAGTAGCCCGCACATTCACAAAGAGGGAGAAAATGTTGTGCCATATAGGGGCTTGCCTCAATCAAACCCCATGTAAGTGTTCCCACTTCCACAATGGAAAAATGTCAATGATAAATGATAATGAAAAGGAAGGAATGGTGAATGAACAAAATGTTGCAACTCACCACCCTTCAATGGCTTCCTTGAAGAACTGAAGTCATACACATCTCTTCAAGGATTTGGATATTTCTTGCTTGAATACTTGAATGCTTTGGAAACCTACAAAAAGATGTTATCCTTCACAAAACAATGACAACATGAACACACATAAAATTTGACATGATGTTGGATCTTGAATTGCTATAATGATGATATGTTGCTCTTGAATGCTCTTGACAATAGTATTTGCTCATTTTTGTGTCTTGTTAGTTGTTCCTTAGATTTCAAATGGTAAAATAACTAGGTATTTATAGGTGTTTATCCAATTTCTCAAAAAATAGATTCCAAAATTCGACACTTCATACTTGAATTTTGGATGTTAAAATGTCATCAACAACATATTTGAATTTGGGTCTTGGCTAAAAAGGGGGACGCAGTCACCTATGGACAAATGGGTCCTAGCCCAAATTTCCAGGACACTCAAAGTCAAGGACAATTTAATGATTGGTTGCATTTGTTCAATGCTTGTCCTCCTCCAAAAAATGGTAAAAATTAGGCTTTGGAATGCATAATTTGAAAAATTAGAAGCTTAATTAAGTCCAATAAATTAGGGGGACAAAACATTGTGAAACTGTTAAGGTATACAATTTTCTACACTACACGAATGATGTAGGAACCCTCAATATTGAAGAAGAAAAATATGAAGGAGGTGTGATATCAATGTAAGGTGTAGGGACATATGAGGAGGATATAACTCCAAGGTTAAAATAACCAAATTGTATCTCCTTATGCATGTTGAAGGTATCAGTGTCATCTATACTCAAACCATCATCAAAGTCAGCAGAACCAAAGGAAGAAAATAAATACAATATATAATCTTGATCAACATGATATGTGGAAATAATGCCTCTACTTTGCAAATATCTGATGATCATGAAATGTGGTGTGAACTCAACTATTTTTCATGCACCACTATGTGTAATTGATAAATGGAAAGGATATTATTGGATAAGGAAGGTACATAAAGTGTATCATTGAATGTCTCTTCTCCAATTTGAAGAGCTCCTTTTCCAAGAGTTGATGTATAGGTGTTATTCACCATCAATATTGGTGTGAATGAACAAGGCTCAAATGCAGAAAAAAATTCCATGCATGCAACCATGTGGTGAAATTCCCCATAATCAAGAAGCCACTTGTGTGATATGTTGTTTGTAGAAGCAATGAGTGCCATACCCTTATTTTTAACCTTTGTTGAAAATATAGATGATGTTGATGTGGAAAGGGAAGAACCACTTGTCTTAGGTAATTGAATTTGAGTTTGTTGGAGAATAGTCTTCAATTCATTAAGTTCCTTTTGGTAACATTGGTGTTCTCCATTCCCTAGTCTTTTACAATAAGTACATTTGGGCTTTCCGTTAGAAATTTTGCATTTTGATGAGGGAGATGAATCCAATGAAGTGTCTAATTTTGATCTCTTAGCTTGATCCTTAGTTTTTTCCTTCCCTTAGATGATTGAACAACTAATGCTTGAATTTTTAAAGAGGTGAGAGGATCCATAGAGATTAATTTATATTGTTATCTTTTGATTCTATAAAAAAAAATTCAAAAGAAGGCATTACATGTGCTGATCCAAGAGCATCCATTGTAGATTAGAAAGAAGGAAACATTTGATAAGGACCTTTTAGCTTTGAAAAAAACAAGAAGTCTAGAGAGAAAAGAGTTGAATTGATCCAAGAAGTCTTCAATAGAAGATAAGGCATCAAAATAAAATGTTGTTAATTCTACATCCAATTGTAGAATCTTGAATTCATCAAATTTACCAAAGAGAACTTCAAATTTATCCCACATTTGCTTAGGTGTTGTACAACTATAAATGTGAAATTGAAAATCATTGGAAACAAGAAGACCTAATAGACCCATTTCTTCATCTAACTTGTTCCAATAAGTGAACTTCTCAAACTCTCTAGTAAATTGTATTTTTTGTCCATTGATCATTGCCATAATCCCTTAGATTGAAGTAGTTGTTGCACTTTGACTTTCCATGTGTGGAAATTATGTGGTGTTAACAAATCAATTTTTAGATCCATGATGCACACACAAAAAGGCACTTGAATTGTGCCTTATAAACCCTCAAAATTATATTGTATCTAAATGTAGACCCCCCAGAAAGATGCAAGACAAGATTTACAAGATTTTGTGAAGTTTGGAAGCCAAATCGTTCATTTATAACTCACAAAGATTTTTACAAATATAGAAAAATGGGATTTCAAAAAACAAAATTAAAAATCTAGAATCCTTGTGAAATTTTAATGAATTTCAAAAAAAAAAATTGTCAATTTTTGACAAGCAAGATGAAAGGTATGCCTAGTCAAAAATTGCACAAAATACACTAACTTTTGAAGGTTAAAAATAGATTAAAAAATTACAATTTTGGAATTGTCTCAATGCTGAAACATCAATGTTCGAACTGACTTCCCATCAACTATTCACACTTGAAAATTCAACTCCTTGTTTACAAGTTACAGAAATGAAGAAAACCCCACTTTTCCAATGAAACATAAAAATGTGGTGACTTGTAGCACTCGGAAAATTAAGAGTAATTTTCAAACCATTTAACACAACATTAAAGAGAAATTAAGAGTGTTCTAAATTTATTCAAACCATTATAAATAGGTTTCTGAAAAGTCAACATTTCTCATAACTCTTCCAAATGAAATAAAGAGAATTTAAATTGCATTTCATAAAATAATATCATCAATGTAATGTATCAAAACATAAGTGTTTCAATGACTTTCACTTATACATATATTCATCCTCACTTGGAGGAATCAATCCTTCTAATAGAACATCTTTTCTAAGTTATAAAACTTTAACCTCTCAAAATCAATGATACATTAAATACTTTCAAAATATACTTCCATTTCAAGTTTCAACAAGAATGTCAAAATGTATATACATATACAATGGGCTTCACAAGCCAAGTCTGAATGATACATAAGTACATCAATAGCAAATAATCTTGGATCCACCAACCGCCGTGACACCTTGGTCTTCTTGCGAGCTGGGGCCAAGAATGTGATTCAGGCGCCTTTTCCGCCCAACCACGAAGTCCATGACTTCCCCGGGTCCCTTCCTAACTCGAAGGAATCCCCGGCCCTGCATAAAGGAGCCTAGCAACCCGAAACGGTAAAACAGGAGGGCACTCTCGGTGCGTGCCTGATGCCTATATGCATTTCTAACATGAAATAAACACATTTCTTGCAACAGGAGGTGGCAGAGACTCAAATAAATTTCTAGGCTTTTAAAATAAACAATCCATCTATTTCAATGGTACAGTGCTTGGCCAAGCAAAATAATAAATGGTAGAATTAGAAAAGGTAATACTACCGTCTCTGTTTGCCCACCTTCGGCACCCTGTCCCGGAAGTTACCATAGTGAAGTAAAAATAATACTTAACAGAAACTTTATACATTTTCATACAGGCTTCCATCATTCAATCAATTCTAAAAGAAGTGAATTTTCAGAACATTCTTTATATTTCAGTTGTAAGATGTCATTTATCCTTTGGTAAGTGTCCCCTTTTAATTTGGATAAAGGAACATATATATATATATATCTTGATAATTTTCAGTGCACTAATTGATAGTAAGAACAGTGTTTTCAGTTTTCAATATGCATTTCTATTCTTACAAGCTCAAGCTGACTGACAGTTTTAATTCCCTATTTCAATACAGGTTACAGAGTAAAATAATATACTGATACAATGCAATTTATTCAGAAATTCTGAGGTTTGAAAGATAATCTTTCATTCACATTTCATGTTGTATTCCTTTTAACATATTCAAGGTACTTTCCAGTTTACATGGTGTCTCAAAAACACTTCTGTTCTTGTTTCAGGTTTAGCAATTCAGAGATATTTGTATATATTCAACAGAATTCATTCAACTTTCTGATACATGGCTTTTCAAGACAATTCTGTCCTTGCTTCAGATTTAACAATTCAAAGATATTTATATAACAGAATTCATACTACTTTCTGTTACATGGCTTTTCAAGACAATTCTGTCCTTGCTTCAGGTTTATCAATTCAGAGATATTTGTATATATATTCAACATAATTCATACTACTTTTCTGGAAAAGAGTTTCCTGTTTCAATCTGTATTTGGCACAAAATCAACAGAGTTCATACTATTTTCTGGATATGAGTTTCCTGCTTCAATTTGTATTTGGCACACAATGCATGGGTATCTATTTATATATATATATAGGTATATATATATATGTATGTATGTATGTCATGTATACATATATATATATATGTGTGTGTGTGTGTGTGTGTGTGTGTGTGTAGAAATTCATGTTCAGCTGTATATAATTCGAAGTAAGAAATTCTGGTTTTCAAATCTGTGCAACGAATTTACTGGCCGTGCACACATAACAGGGTATTTTACATGGTTTCCTTACTGGCATTGAGCGACCAAAAGGGCTCAGGAAAGCCCTTGCCCCTCCCATGGGGAGGGGGTGTGAGGGCTCGTGCCCTCCACAGGCCGTGGCCTGTGGAGGGCGCGAGCCTCCACAGTCCACGACCTTCCCATGGGGAGGGCAGGGGAAATAATTCCCATAGCAATTTCAAAACTCAAGAAAAAGAAAGACATTCGCCCAGTATAAACTGCATTCGGATTTATCTCAAGACATTTTGGTTTTTATTTAGATGACAAATTTTTAAACAAAACAGATATGGAGACATGTAATTACACTTGAGAAAAAATGCAGACTTGCCACAGAACGAAAACCCTAATTCTGAAGAAGGAATGTGTATTCTATAATTGCAACACAGAATAGTAAGCTGTTACCCAGACTTCAAAACGAAATTGGAAGGAATTCTCAGTTGTTTGTACTCTAAAACAGGGAATAATTCAATTCCTTACTGCAGTTTTTAAAATAAAGTTAAAAGAAGGCATAGCAATGAAGAGAACCTGGCAGAATTTGGTTCTATTTGCAGATGTTCAACAGTACCTCCTGTTTCCTCTGTTCCAGAGCTCTGCGATGTATTCAATCAAAGTCTTCTCCTCTTTCTTAAAGCCTCCTCCTCTTTTTCGAGGATCATGCATAAAATTTCCAGATGACAGCAGTTTCCAAGGATTGCCACATGCCCAGCGAATTGTTGGTTTTGAGACAGAATTTTTCCAGAGCCCAATGCTCTCTCGGGCTGTTCATTCTTCATTCTTTTGGAAAAATTAACCATATATCCCAAAACAGAATTATTTATATCCCCTTTTATGCAATTTTTAAAATTCATTTATGCAAAACAGATTTATATTATGTTTATTCTTTTATTTAATTTGTTTTTATTTTTAAATACATTTCTTTTAACAAAAACAGATTTAACCTTTTGTTGCTCAAATATATAATGAGAAATAATGAAATAGAATAAGCCATATTATTTCGTGATTTAATTAAACCATATTTCAAATTCGCTATGCTAATCATTTTCACGCAATCACATTGTAAAAACGAACATGACCTAATGCAGCTACATGATGTAAGTGGTGTGTGCATAACCGAGAGTTTCTCCTCCTCTTTTACCCTGTCGAGAAGCTAACCTCCTTTTCCTCAATCACACTCTTGGCCTTCGATCTCCTTGGCCTTCGATCACCTGCCACTCAAATGCACTCAGGCGTGCAAAACAAAAGAGTATTAGTAACCATTGTAGAAACAATAATTAACTCAACATTTCTATTTTATATGAATGCATTCATAATTCTTGAAAGAAAACAATTATATTAAAGCATTGCTCTTAACACATATCATACTTCATATATTAAATCTCATAAGGTCATGGTCAAACATTATCTAAATAAGTCATGGTCAAACTAAGTCAATGGTCAAAATAAGTCATGATCAAAATAAGTCAATGGTCAAAATAAGTCATGATCAAAATATGTCAATGGTCAAAATAAGTCAATGTATGAGACGTGACATGACTTTAAGATTAGTGTCCATAACCTAGGGCCATTTCTACATTTTTATAAATTTCATTGAGATGTAGATCACAAGGTGCAAGAGATTGACTTCTATACCTGAAGGTGAGCCAATTAGACCTGGATCTACATCTATTGAGGGATTGGAAATTATTAGAAATATTTTGGAATGATCAAACTAATGATTTTATATGCCCTAATATTAAAAATGCAAGATCCCAAAAATTGACAAATGGAAATAGCAGTTTATGAGTGGATCTGGGAAGTGTAGAGGACAACAAACCTGCTAAAACAAGTTGGTTTTGAGGTGTCTACAAGGACTCATTTTCCCATGGGTGAATGGGTCTTTGTACATGGGTTTTGATAAGCTTATAGGGTTCTCTGGTGCCAAATCTTAGCTTTTATTTTCCCCAGGTCCCACTGTCAAAAATTTGGAAATAAATTATGTAACTTAGTTTATAAGACTTGACAACAATGATAAAAAATTATGCAACAATGCAAAATTTATTCTTCAAGATCTCTTCAACTCTTCATCAAGTTGTCTTTTGCGCATACACAAAGAGTAATAATTGTTTTGTTTGTTTGTATGGGGGTTTTCCTTGGTCAAACCCCAATTTGGTAATTAAATCTTGATAGAAAGATAATGATAAAGGGAAGGAAATGAAGAATGGACAATGCTTTCTACAACTCGCCACCCTTCAATGGCTTCCCTTAGAGGACTGAAGTCAAACACATCTCTCCAAATGAATTGGATCTTTCTTGCTTGATTGATTTGGATACTTGAATGCTTGGATGCTTGAGGATCAACAATGCATATTAGCCTTCATAAGATGACATGAACACACGTAAACTTGGATATGATGTTAGGATCTTGATTGCTACAAAAATGACTGATAATTCTACTCTCAAATTATTCTGACAATAATATTTTCTCATAGGATATATTGATCACGTGTCTTAGATTTCAAATGATAAAAAAACTATGTATTTATAGGTATTTATCTAATTTCTCAAAAATTAGATTCCAAAAGCCGACAATTGCAACTTGAATTTGAATCATTAAAATACTGCCAAAAACATATTTTAAAATAGATCATATCACATAAAGGGGACCCATTTGCCCATGGACGAATGGGTTTTGGCCTATATTTCTAGGACACTCATAATCCATGGCAATTAAAATAATAAATAAACTTATTTAATGTTGGTTCCCCTTTTAGAAAATGATAAAAATAAGGCTTTGGAATTCATAATTTGAAAAATTAGAAGCTTAATTAAGTCCAATAAATTAAGGAACCCAAACATAGTATGAAATTGTAAAGGTATACAATTTCCTACTCTACAACCAATTATGACAAAACAAAAAAAACTACCCACTCCTTTGCAAATTTTAATGTGAATTTGACAACTTACATAAATTGCTAGTGTTTCAATTACAATAATTATACATCAAACAAAAAAATAAGAGCATTGAGGAACTTTGACCAAATCAAGGGGAAGTGCTTTAGCATGGAGAGGGCGTGATGTAGAGACCATATGGAAGTTGAAGTGAAATTGCTCCTCAACAAAATTGCAAAGATATTTGAAGGGGCCATGAACCAAAATAATCCAAAGCACTAAATGTGTTTGCAAATGAAAAACTCAATAGTTGGAGTGAATAGCCCCTTTATGGAGTGCATGAAGGTTGAAGACCCAAAAACTGTGGAGGTAGTCATTGAGAAAGTTACACTAGATGTAGGAGGGATGGCATGTGAAATGCAGAGGTGTTGAGAGTCTAAATCTATAATATCCATGCCAATCTCATGTGATGCCTCCAATAAAAAATAATGATAGAAAATTAT
The DNA here is from genome assembly GCA_007258455.2 of Sequoia sempervirens. NCBI lineage: Eukaryota > Viridiplantae > Streptophyta > Pinopsida > Cupressales > Cupressaceae > Sequoia > Sequoia sempervirens. Next base: position 227,268,525 of record VDFB02075321.1, on the reverse strand, counting down.
AGATCATAGGATGCCTCTAAGAGTTGGTGGAGGGTGTAGAACTAGTGAATAGTGTTCAAATTGTTGCAAGAAATAAGATGCAAGTCATTTTCTGAGCTTCCCAAAAGTAAGATGCAAGTCAATGCAAGTCATGTGGGGTATGAAGTTAGGAATGGAGGGAAGCCTTTGACTTTTTGGAGGTGACGTGGGTATACTATGGGTCTAGAAACCTTCAATGAAATTATAGGTTTGTTTTAATGAAATTCCCTTCACAATGATGGGTGAATATAATATAATAGGGCTAACAACATACACCTCACGACCTCAAAATAGTGAATACAAATGAATATGAGGCTAGAAATGACTTTCACCAATACAAATTTTCCTTAACTCTACTCATGGGTTTTCCAAAATGCTTGACCTTCCCTATGCATGAAGGTTTCTCTGATTGAGGGTAGTATGCTCACTTGATGCGTGCATAGGGGTGTGATCCCATGGTCTTCCACCTTCAATGCAAAAAACAAACAAAATGCTAGATTATTAATTTTTCCCTACAACAAAAAATCACAATGGCAATGACAACTATGGAAAGAGCAATGCCTCTTGAGAACCTTTGATCTCTGCAAAAAAAAAGGGCCAATAATTTGACTAAAAATAGGCCACAATGACCAAAAAACTCTACAAGATTACAAATATCTACCAAATGGGCAGATTGGCAGAGGGAAGATTGACCCTTTTTTATTTTTTTTATTTCTTACAACTTTTTGGTCAATAGGCCAAAAAATTGTAAAAAATGAAAATTGCCAAATTTAACAAAATGAAAGGTATTTCATCATTTCTTGAGCCTTCTAGACACAATGGTGTTGTCCATTTAGCTTCATGATGGTCCATTGATAGGGATATGTGTGAGATTCAACTTAATGTAGGAAGGAACATGCTCTCATGGCTCTACTACCATGTTGGAGAATGCCAAGATCATAGAGCTTGAAACAAACTTCCATAAGTGAACAAAATAGGAACAATAGTATTTTTATCAATATAATATGAAGAGTGTTTAATACAATGAGAAATCCTTGCATATATAGGTAAGGATGAGGAGATAGGAAGGTAGGAGTGAAACTCTAACTACCCCTCCAAAGGTGGAACACTTGTGAGCTCACTTGACAAGTGTATGAGCAAGTGCCAATAGGTGTCTCAAGTTATTAGGACACGTGTCTCAACCATATGAAGTGAGACAAAAGCAAAAGAGACCTAAGTAAACGTAATCTAGGTGTGAATAGGTCAATCCTAGAAAGATGATTAGCTAACTAGGTATGATAATGACTCTATTTACACTAACAATATACCCATATAAGAAAATTGAGTGAAACCATAATTTTTTCTATTGTGATGATTGCATGATTACCAGGTTGTCATGAGATCACAATAATAACTTTGTGATTGTTGCTTGAGATCATTTGACAATTTCAACTAAATTAAGGGAACACAAATAAGGGATCTTAAAAGGAGGAAAAGGATATTGAGGGGAAAAATGGATTTAGAAGACATTTTGGGAGAGGTTTAGGAGGTTTGACTGATGTGATTGTCCTAGAAATTTGAGTTGACTATCTTTTTTTTATAACATGAAAGTTTAATGTGTAGGTGTTTAATCATCACAAGACTATTTTTTTTTTTGATTAGTGGTAAAATAGGTTTTGAAGGGACTCGAAACCCTATCTAAATAAAGGATACCACCAAAGATAAACTAGAGACAATCAACAACCAAGCCACACCAAAAAAATTGCTCAGGAAAACATCTCCGGAGCTGAGAACGACATCAAACACCAACCAAAAGCTATAAACTAGCACTTGTACCCACAAGAGGTTCAAGGGATACGTCGATAGGAAATTAGAGATAAAATTTAATTGAAGATCCACTTTGGAAATGAAGTTAAAAAACACATTTTTATGGTACTTCTTTGATACATGTGATAGAAAATATATATTACAATAGAAATAACATTGCAAATAGCTAGGAAAAAATCATTGGTTCTTACACATATGACAACGTATGAATAATAATTAGAATATCATCTATACCAAACTTGTTTTCATCAAGTAATACATGGTAATGCATACGCCTAATGTTCCCTACAATAAAATCATCAAAAGAGGAATCGAAACAACAAATAGATGTCCCTTGCATCATGGGAAACAAAACATTTTGTTAATAGTATGTTATAGCACACAATGCTTACAATTGGCCCATTCCGTGGATACAAAGAAATCAAAATTTCTTGGATGGCATATTTGTGTATCCACAAAAGTACCTGCAATGAAGAGAATACACAACAACAAAAAAATGCATTTTAAACTGCAAATTCTATTTCAACTTGATGAGAACTTTTCCTCAATTTCTATTTAATCTATCAATAACATTACATATAAATAAATCAGGCTTTTTTTCGAATATAACAAGCATTTGAAAAATTCTAAGTCATAACAAATAGAGCATTTTTTGCTACATATACCATGCCTTATTTTTAGGAATAGAATAATTAGGAAAAATATAGTAACCTAGTTGAACATTTTTGGGTGCATTTTCCTGGAAAAGATTACTATGATGATTCTTTTGAGCAATTATCAATGTAACTTTAGGACTATAAATATTCTCAATATGATTGCATGCCTAATGGTTCACCCAAATAAGCAACTTAATGCATAGAAAACTAAGATGAAAAAATTCAATCTCAATAAGATAACAAATTCCCTTAGACAAAGTAGAACAACCTTTAATATAACTTGTAACTCAATGCTCAAGACATGATCAAATAATGAGTTGCTATCTTTGGCTTTGTAAATATCTAAAGAATGACTAGTCCTTAACAAACAATATAGATCTAAAACACAACTAAATCACATCCTTAAAGAGAACCAATAACACAAAGCTAGATCAAGGACTCATTTGTCACTTATGGCAAACAATAACACAAAGCATTCTTGTTGCTTCATTAATTAGAAGAAAGACTCAATACCATCTCAATTGAAAAAGTGAAAAAATGCAACAAATATAATTACATCAAAACCTTCAATTCTATTTGTCTTTTCAAGATCAAGCACACATAGCTAAATCAAATCCTCAAGAGAACCAATCATTTCTTTTTAGTTTGAAATTCATTTGACTTATTTTCCACTTATGGGAACTAATAACACAAATCATTCTTGTTGCTTCATAAATTAGAAGGAAGACTTGATACCATATCAATAATAAAAGTGGAAAATCAATACAAAAAATATAATTATATCAAAACCTTATTTGTGTTTTAAGGTACATTGCCTTAATATTGGGCACAATTTTCTTTCAAGCAATGAAGTGATGTCCATTAACTTATGATAATGGAGAAACACACGAAATTAAAAAAACCTAAAGAAAACCTTTGCATAGATGAACTAAGATGTAGGTTGTCGAGCCCTTGATCTTATGATCATGGAGAACCACACAAAACTAGATACCTACAGAGAACCTATACAAATATGAACTAAGGTCTAATTTTATTGTTTATTTGAAATTTAAAAATAAAACCATAAAAAGAAATTCAAACATAAAATCTATTTAGAATCTATAACCTTAAAAGAAATACTTGATACCATTTCAATTAGAAAAATAGAAATAACTATGACAAATTTAATACACTAAAACCTTTAATTAGATTTTTTTATGTCCTATCCCTACATAGTTTTAGTATTGAAAACAATTATTTCAAGCAACACAGAAGGGTCCTTGATCTTACAATCATAGAGAATCACACAACTAAACATCTAAACAAGACCTGTACAAATATGAACCAAAGTTAAATTTTCTCATAAATTTAAATTCTATTAATAAAACCAAAACAAACGATACCCCTATTGAAACATAAAAGTTATTTAGAATCAACAAATTGTCACAATATTTGAATTGGCTATTGTTCACCTACTGCATTGTTCACTCAAAGAAACATTACAAAACAATACATTGCTCCCAAAATATTGAATAAATCTTATTGATTGCCTTTAAAATACAAATTATAGAATGTTCAAAAAATAATCGACTAGTATGATGGGTAGCCAAATTGAAACATGTTGTAGTCTTGCAGAAAAACACTAATAAATCATAGAAAATGTGTAAAACATAACTCTGATGGTTGCAAGTCCATAATTGAAAATCTGGACTATTGTGTCAATGAAAAGAGTGTCAAATCTCCTTATCCCAAGGTGTGAAAAGATGCTCCCAAAGAGCAGAGCAACCATTGTGCTGAAGAAAAAATGCACAACATAATGTGGATTATGCCATTATGACCAATATTGCTTCCTAAGGCATGCAATGCACTAAATTGGGAAGGATTGTGCATATTGTGTTGGAAAATATAGATCCTTTGAGCCCAAAGTAGGGATGCTTAGTTTTTTAATAAGTTATAGATTCCATTTGACAAACATAAAATACTTTAAGCAAAGGCATGTAATTTCTCCATCCTTAAACGAGTCCTCTAAATGATATAAGGATGACTACAACTTTTGGTTAAAAAAAATTTAATCATTAAGTAATTACTCATAAAGTGAAGACTATGTTTAGATATCAACAAAGTCTATGCCAAGACATTGCTTAATAGGTATGGTGCTCACTTCCAACACCCATGTTGTTGGATTGTATCCTTCTATAGTTGGTGGAACACCTTCCACAATATAATTAATGACACAAGGAACAAACAACATTATTCTCTTCTGCTATATGTTGACAATGGCATTGAGCATGTATTAATCAGTAGTTGTCTCAAGAAACCATAAAGTGAATAGAAGGAAAAATTTACCTCAAAACATTCAATAAGTTTATGAGAATGCTGACCCAATGGTCCTACATAGATCACTTGGCCACCCCTTTTCATAAGTAGCAACTGCAGTTAGGCAAGACAGAGAAGTGAACCTGCCTTATTTCAAATATTTGCACTCTAATTCTCCTTTTGGAAGCAAAGCTATGAAGTTTATTGGATCCAGTATAAAATATATTGTTTATTATAGCGTATCAAAATCATGAAAATACTTGAATTTACCTCATCAAAAAATTCAAAGATATCAATGTTGGATTGGTGGATGGTATAGACAATCGTACGACCGGTATCCACTGTGTTGTGCACAAAACACATTAATATAGTTGCATCACAGGTATCTAATCCTAAAGTTGGCTCATCCATGAAGATTATGGAAGGGTTAGTAACAAGTTGTAAGCCTTTTCCTCTACTCTGTAGAAAGACCTGTCACCCCAAGAAGCCCTACCAGAGCATCCCTTAGAGGAATAAGCTCAACAAGTTCCATCACTTCTTGCACAAGCATCTATAATCATTACAACAAAGATCACCAAAAATACCTGCTAGCTTAGTTTCATTACAAAGAAAGAACTATCCAAATCATTGCATACAAAGAGAGGAACTTGAAACCCCACCATATGTTGAAAAATGAGGTGTTTTCTTAGCTTAATACTCTGTAAAACTTTAATATTACTGATCTAAGTAAGCTTTTTCCTTTTGTTACATATTCTTTGTGGGTGGTTATCTTGACTAATTCATTTTACTGTTGTAGAATGTAGACAGAAGTTGATAGAAGAACTAGACAAGATATTAGAAAGATTACACAAGATGTACCGTGGAGAAAACCCTTTCGGGAAAAACTCCACCAAGAATTATTCTATTATTCAATTTCTGAATTACAATAGCTCCAATTCTTGCTTGAGAATGCTTCTTTTGTCTTCACCAATCTTCTTCACAACTTGCAATAAAAACTCTCACAACTCTATTCAACTTGCTTGAGATAAATAGGCTTTTCTTAGCTTTGTAAACTCAACATGAGTTACAATTACAATGCACAAGCCCTATCCCTAAAAGGTACACCATATCTCATGCAAATAGGGTTATCTCATGAAGAACAATGCTAAAACATGTGCTTCATCCATTTGGGCATCCCAAACTGAAGTCACAACTCAACCTTCATTTTGTTGATAATTCCAAAGCTCTTCCTCAAAGTTGGCACCCATAAGTAATCCTACTTAACTGAGCCTTCAGAAATATCTCAACATGCAAAAGAGGTAAATCCAAGAAAGCATCTTGGGCACCCAAGTTGGCTCCAAGTGATTTCTAGTTAACTGAAACATTTACTCAACACCATTCATGCAAGAATGGTCATCCCCTGTTAACTGGAGGTAGTCCTTGTTATCTGTCATACAACTCAAGTTATTAGCTATGCATTCCAAGTTAACTAAAGCTAACTACATGCAACTCAAAATAACCAACATGCATGCAACTCAAGATAACTGAACCATAACTGAATAGAATTGAACTAAACTAAACTAAACTAAACTGATTTTGAACTAAATTGAACTGAACTGAACTTCATGCATGCAAACAACAAACCTTAACTAATAGGATCTTTACATGCATTTAAAAGTGTTATCTCTTACTCCAAATAGTTAACTGAACTCAAGGTGAGTATCACCTTACCATGTGTGCACACACATGCTCCTATTATTTAGGAATAACTACAAATGTCAATTTCATGATTTATTTCATCCAAATAATTAATCTCATCCTAATCTTAGTGTTGTTGAACACATTCCAAGAACTTAGGAGATACATGAAATAATTAATGTTTAGGATTTGCAATTAAATGGCATCCTATTTCCAACACTGTTTTGGTTCTCTCATCAAAATCTCGTGGAAGACGAAGCCATGTAGAGTACACAAGTGATTCACAGACTGTAACATTTGGGGAGTGGATGTCATTTTGTTTGCAGTACCTTGAGATGCGAGCAAATTTTTCTTGTTTCTTAGGGTATCCAGAGATGCTTATACTTCCTTCTATGTAGCCCCCTATTTTTTTCCCAGCCAAGACATCCATCAATGTGGTTTTTCCAGCTTCGCTAACCCTAACCAAGGCTGTAAGCACCCTTGGCTTGAAGGATCCACTTACGTTATAAAGGAGTTGTAACCTGTTATGATCCACAACTTCATTCTTCAATTTCTGACACAGAAGTAGCTATTAACTCCATATTTCCTATTGGGGAGAAGCTAGGCATGTAAAACTATTGTAAAATAAATAAAAACTTAAATCAAACAAAATATAGCTGCACCAACTCGTGGCATGTCAACATGTAGTAGTTGATGTTTTCAAAAGCAATTGATAGTGTCTGGAAAGGAAGGTTCCATTCTTTTCTTGTGAGGTACTGAGGCTTTGGGAGCAAAAATTTCACCATCATGGGTAGAATGCAATTAAGAGTTCAAACTTTCTCTTCTCTCTAACGAGTACGTGTTGCCTGACAAAAGTGTTATAATCTGTGAATGAACAGAGCTAGATTTTTTAGATGGTTTTGAATTGTTGAATTGATATGGTTCATGGGCTTTTCACTTTAGCATGTTAGAAACCTTTCTCTATAGCATATTTCTCAATTCAATTGTCATTTTTCTTAGTAAGCAATAGAATGCTTTCAGATACAAATTAACACACTTTGTAAGTTTTGACTCTACTTTTTTTGTTATGGTGTTCTATTACACAAGATACATAGAGAGTTTGTAGTTACATTCATCACAATACTTATTTTACATCACAATACTTTCAATAGAGAGCAAACAATACCATTCTCAATTTAGAACATGTTTTAGTCCCTATTTGGGACAAGGCATTTTATCTTTCATGATAGCTTCACACATTCACAAGAACTAAAAGAATTTCAAAAAATATCTTAGCTTATCATTGGCTAACTTTCTAAACTTTATATATGTTTACATACTTGGCTAAAACAAAGAAATTCAACTTTGAGGAGTAAATTTAGATATTCACAAGCAGTAAAAGGATATTAGGAAAGCTCATCTTGATAGTTAATCTCATTAAATGAAGAGTTTCATTTGCCAATCGCCAAAATTTAAGCTTCCCTTGTGTTCCAATAAACCCTAAAACTATTTGTCTAATGCTCATTCCTCTTCATACTCTAAATACTTGCCTGAATATGCACTAATCAAAACCTTACTAGCCTTAATAATCAACATCATACCTTTCTAATCTCAACAAGTCTTTCCGGTAGACAAGTGCATGAATTACTCGTGGCCATGCTTTCCATGCAATCTAAGGCATCCTTATCAAGCTCACTATATTTGACCAGTCCTTCCCTGAACGCATCTGTTGAATTGGTCTTGTAATAGTGCAACCAAAACATCAAAACCCACATCAAATCTCTCAAAATCCTAGTGATAGAACAAAAACCAAAATTGAATTAGTTGACCCAATGATTTATGTGCCTACAACAAATACCAAAAGCTGGGTACTCTGTAATTGTTATTTTGGAATTCCCTTCTCGTTCTTGTTTAAAAACTTGGAAAACCCGCTTACAACAAAGGTCTTGGAAACCTTGGGGAAAGAAATGGATTTGAAATAATCTTTCCCTGTAGACCCAACCTCATATAATCTCTTGGAAGGCACCCAAAAAATGAGCCTTTGTAACAAACCTTCTCTTTCTCCAGAAATGGAGATTGAATTTAAGTGTAGCCTTTGTGGCCATGTCCAGTCGCTTATGGTCATGAAGACTAACAACATCTTGGGGTGGAGTGTGAGAAGAAATTTGGTAGATGTGTCTATCATGAGATTAGACGCATAATTAAATTTTTAGATTCTTGTTTAGATTTGAGTCTGCTAGTGGCTTTCTTTTCATGCTGACACAGTCTGCTCGTGGCTTTCTTTTCACGCCAACACAACAGGTTGTAAATTACCTGGCATTGACAATTTTTGATGGACATCAAATGGCATGGTGGATGGTTTAAACTGGGTTTTCAAATGGTTTACAAGGTGTGTGAGACAGGTATTCTGATGGCTTGTGGACTGACAAGTCCACAATCAAAGCCTATTGGCTAATAAACCTTACACATGCTTCCTAAAGATGCATAAAATATATTGCATCACCCACCTTAACTCTCCACCTTAATAGGAGAATGAGAGGAAAAACAAAAAAAGGGCAACAAGAGTCCCCTTACACCTTCGCCAAACCTCTCTAACAATACCATTATCCACCTCAATAGGAAAAATTTCCACCACAATAGGAGACGCAAGAGAGGGATCCAACTGGAGCAGAAGTAAACACCCAAGCACACCCACAAGAACAAACTCCACCTTTATAGGAGAGATCTCCACCTCAATAAGAGAAATAAACTGTGAAACCCGAAAGAGGGTAAACAAACCAGTAGAAAGGGCAACAAAAGCTCTCTTTAACAACAAGAGCATCTAGGACTTTAGTGAAAATGTTGAGCACAACCTAGCCATCAACACAAAACCATAAAAAATGCAACATACACTCCCTTAGGGAGATTTAACCTTTGAACCCTCAAGAAATGAGAGTCGAGAACACTTCCATAAGGGAAAACCTCAGAAACCCCATATAAAAGAGCCATGCAGGCCAAAAAGCCTCTAGACCGCCTAGAAAAGCATGCAAGCAATAGAAAACAGACGTCCACATCGTCAATCGGGATTGCAACCACATCGTCATTGCCATTAGAGGAAACAACCTCATGCTGCCCACCTAGAAACACATCGCCATTAGAGTTCGCATCTCCGTTGCCCTCCTCTCTAGATTTAAAATTCCCTTCACTCCCTTTCTCACTCGCTCCGTGCTCCATCCTTTTTTGTAAGACTAAAAATGTTGATCCCCACATTCTTGGGTGCTTATAGGGACAATATTACACCTCTGATTTGGTCAAACTAACTTAATTTTACCCTAGATCATGTGATTTTTCCTATAGAGACTAATCTTCAATATTTAAAAAATATGTTAACTGAGGCAATATTTGTGTGGACAATAGTAATGGTTCTAAAGGAAATTTCTATGAGAGTGATGATGTATGAAACTTATTTAACCACAAGTTAGTCCTATAGGTTTATTTAATGATAATGATAAAGAGATAACTATCATGGTGGTATTGAATGTTGATGAATTGATTCTAGAGCTCAATGCTATTTGAGTCAATATAAGGAGATATGCGATGTAAACTATGTAATGCTAGCTTAGTCTAATGTAATTTGTGTTCAATAAATTGTTTTTTTTTTTCGATGACAATGTTTGTTGGTTTGTTGATAGCTAATGTCCAATGCTCATTGGTGATTGATATGATTAATTTAGAAGGAGATACTCTTGTGTGATCTTTCAATTACATGCTCATGATTTATGATATGTGAATTTGTTCTAGGATGATGCCTTTAAATACATAAGTATAGACATATAATTTAAAATTTTTGACATGCACACCATTTGATATATTATCTATATAGGGATGTGATATTATAATAATATATTAGTGGATGGAGATATTGATATGTGGCACACATCCCTTAAGTTAGTTATATTGATTCTTGTAGATAACTTGTGTAATTAATTATATTAGGTTCATGAGTTGGCCTTTATTATAATTATAATTTACTTGTCCATTATGTTAAATGGTGATAGGGTCTATATAAAGGAGGTGATTATCATTATAAGGAGATGTATTGAGTATAATATTATGTTGGAATCTCTTGGAGATATGGTGTGTGGTGGCTTCTTGCGTAAGGAGTATTGTATGGTGCTTCCTTGCCTCAAGGGTTTATTCTATTTATTGCATGTATTGGATATTAGGGCATCTTTGCACACAAAAGTACATGGTATTGTGTGTATTCTATTTTTTATATTACCTTACTCCCATTATTATATGTGTGGATCTTACCAAGTTGTATTAGTGAAAGATCTTAACACATGGAAGACAAGAAACAAGATGGTTTTTTGAGTTGGGAGGTCAAATTGTGAAGTACATATCTTTCTCAATTGTGTATTTAAAAAAAAATCAAAGGGTTGATCAAGGCTTTATTGAAGCTATTATAGTATAAATTCGAGGGTATTTGGAGTATATTTGAGGGAGTTATTATGAAATTAGGGTTTCGCTAAATTCACTCCTAGGATATCAAATATCAATTTTTTCTACATTATAAAGGGTTGAACAAGGGCACATTGGTCCATCACACCCTTGATTTTAAGTCATTTAGAGCCATTTGAATAGGTTATTGCAATAAAAATGTTTTTCATAAATTTATTCTCCAAGACACAAATCATATAATTTTTTTGATATGTTTACATTTTTAGAAAGCTCATGAAAAATCAATATGAGTTTGTTATTTGAATTTTTGGTTTACATTATAGAATATTGCACATAATAAAGACCAAAGAAAAGTCAAGGTATAAAAACTTTAGAAGCTACTCAAAGAGAACATCCTAGAATCAAAGGGAAAACGAGAAGATACATATATAAAGGGAAAAGAGGAAAGGTTTTCGCCCCCTTCTTGAGCCAATAAGGCAAGCAACAACAAAGGGAAAACAATCAAAGAGTTCCATAGATAGCAAAGGGTGCATTGTATAGGTATCAACATCATTGTGAAAGACAATAATCAAGGAGGAAACCCCCATAGACACATGATAATACACAAAATCAACAAACTAATCACTATATATCTAAATGAAATTAAATGAACAACCACAACAATTGAAGGCATCATAGCAATAACGAATATTCATGGCAAAAAAGGAAATATGATAACAAAGAATGAAATTAGATGGGTGCAACAAATTATATATCAAGGATGGGATCTAGGTACCATCAAACTAAAATCACTACAAATATCTCCTATGGATGGTTGAATGATTGGATATTGTGTCTATAATGACTTGCGACAATTGTACTATTTAGCTTCATCTCATGTTTAAAGGATGAAACATGTCAAGGAAGGATGATGCGTTATGTACCTAGAGATATGATATTATAGTGTATATAGGTAGATGGGGATGTTGACATGTGATACACATCCCCTAGTTATATTGAGTCATGTGGATGGCTTCTGTAATTAATTATATTAGGTGATAAGTAGGCCTTCATTGGGATTATGATTTACCCCTCCATTATATTATTATAAGGTCTATATAAAGGAGGTGACTATCATTGTAAGAGGAGTTATTGAGTATGATATTATGTTTGAGATCTCTTAGAGATATAGCGTGAGGTAACTTTTGCCATGAGAAGTATTGTATACTATTATCCTACCTCAAAGATTTATTCTATTTTTGCATACATTGGATATTAAAATATCTTGACTCCGAAACATCTCTAGTATTGTGTGTTATCTATCTTCTATATTATCTTATTATTATTATTTGAATAGATCTTATCATGATAATAATCACCTCTTAACATTAAAAATAAAAATTTGAATCTTAAAAACTAAAATTGAAATCATTTTTGAAATCTCATTAAAAAAAATTATAAAATCTAAAAACAAAATCAAACAATTTCTATATTAAAATTTTGATTTCAAAATTAAAATTAATAATAAAAAATCAAATTATATTATAATAACATACATTAAAAACACCCACATAAAATAACCTAAAACATAAAGATAAAGAGTGAAATATAAGGATATTGGAGGTTCTTTTGAGAGGTACCTAGTAGGCTTTGACATCCATGGGTGATATATCCTAAACCATAAATCGAGCATCCTTAACAAAATATTGGGCGTGTGGAACACGAGACATGATATTTATCTTTACTTGATATTTATCTTTAAGTAAATCTAAAAGATACTTAGTATAGAAAATAAATAAATATATCAGTAAATCTCATTTCAAATTTGAATTTTAAACGAAGGTTTAAATTGAGGTACATAAGAGAAAGAGATCCAGGAGAAGCCGGAGGGCAACTGTTCGAATCCCATTGGAAAGCAATTTTGAAATTGGGTTGAATAGCGGGGACAGGCAATGGCTCTGGTTCAAATCTGCGGAGACGACAGCGATTTGGACGATGCAGAACTCTGGGCCGTCATCGACTCCGCGGCTGCTTCACATTCCGTTCAGAAACAGCAGTCCCGCAATAAGCCCCCTTATTTTCCCCCGCTCGGCGGCCACAAGACGATCTCAAAGAATGCGTGCGTACCAGTGGTAACTGAGCTCCCCCCTTCTCCTTCGTCGGATGTTTCTCCTTACCCGCAAAGGGCCCAGAAAAACCAGAAAAGATTTCAATCAGACTATAATGTGGAAGATGACTCCCCCTTTTCTCCAAACGGCGAAGTGGTGCAGCGCCCCTGGACGCGCGCCCTTGCCCCTCCGCATAAATTCGCTAGATACGACAATGGCAACAGCAATAACAATAATGATTCACGGAGACAGCAACATAATAACAGCAACAGCAATTATGCTTCGTTCGTAAAGCCGCTGCAAATTCAGCAGTCTTCATCTCCACCTTCACGGAGACAGCAACATAATAACATCAACGGCAGTTATGCTTCGTTCGTAAAGCCGCTGCAAATTCAGCAGTCTTCATCTCCACCTCCGTCCGCCTTTAAAAATCATCCCATCCAAGAGCTTGCTTGCCGCGATTCCATGAGTTCAAAGGAGAATGCCCCTGGCATGGTTTCTGCGGCCCTGTTCAAGCACTATCAAGATACAGCCATGTCGGTATGTCTCTTTTTCTTTGCATATTTTTCAGAATTTACTCCCGTGTTTGGCATTCTCAGAGAATATTTTATATATTTTCCAAAGCTCTTCTAGATAGGCTGGCAGATTAAAAGTTTTCAATTTTTGCGGTCCATGGTTCTTATACCAAATCACAGTTCCTTGATGAAGAGTGAGGAAGCTTAATTGAAATGGCTGATATAAACTTCTATAAAGCTTATCCATAAGAGCTTTGGCAATTGTTAGGTAGTTTGAAAAAACCAAACATTACGAAGAATCTGCTATAGAGATTTTCGAACATTGGAGTTTCGCATCATTGTTTTTTGATGCTGCTGTAATCCCGATGATGGATCTGTTAGCGAGTGATCCAGAAGGTCGATGGTTCAAAAACTGTGTTACAAGTCTTTAAAGAAGCCTGTTTCCTATCGCTACGGACAATGAAAGCCTTAAAGCATTGATTTTGAAACCTATGTTCCACAAAGGATCTTGGCTGCTAATATTCATCAAATTGTTTTTTTTCAAATGTTTTTCCCCCAAACCAATCAAAATTGAACTTTTTCACAATTTCTTTAAAACAATATAACAATTAGGCTTTATGAATTTTTAAAGCCTTTTAAATTTTGAATCATTGTTTTCGATATTGAAATTTTTTGCTAAATTTCTGAACATGTAACGACTGTTAGCCGGCTGTTTAAAGCCTTTTTAAATCAATTTTAGGAATGCTTCAGATTGCCAATTAGTTGAATTTAAGTTATAACACCAGAAGTTGAATACTCGAATCCATGATATTCCCGTGGCTTAGTAAATGAAGGAACCTTGATTAGGATGCGAACAAAGAAAAACACAAGTGAAGGAGCATTAGTCAACAGAGTAAGTCTGTCTATTTTAATCACACTGAATCTGATACTTGAAACCAGTACATGGAATTGGAAGGCACATGCCAATGTTAGGTAATATGGATTGCCATCTACTTATTCTTATTGATGCAATATAAATTATAATATTTCTAGTGAATCTTTGGGTTATGCAGTAGCTTCGCATTCTTCCGCAGGAGTATTCAAGGAAAGAGGGAACATGACATATCATCGATCCCGATTTGTGTTGCATTCTTATTACCTACAAGAATTTGTTGCATGTTATGGTAGATAATTACGTGCATTGTGATGAGCACAAGCTTATACTGAGGAGGGGAAGAGGGGCGGGGAGGGGGTGCGGCGAGGTGAATTAGTATAAGATTATCTTTTACTTTTTTAAATTAACAATCACAGTCATTTTAAATGTACAAAATAAATAAATAAGAACACAAGATTTACGTGGAAACCTTTTTCGAAGAAAACCACAGCAAAATATTGCTTATATAAAAATTTCTTACAAATTTTTTAGGCGCCAATCTATTGGAGACACCAATCCCCAACACTTGAGCACCAACTCAATATGAGACACCAATCCCCTTCAATAAGAGGCACCAACCTCTTGATAGATGAAGTATTTGTTCTCCTCAATAATCCTCCTTCAAAATTTTGCCTTTGAATGATCTTCATTTTATTTCTCTTCTCAAATCTGCTGGTGTATAAATGATTTATCAATTAAAAGCATGAAATTTCTACAGTCCATGTTAATATTGTAATATGATTTCTGGATTAAAAATGTGTGCCAATTTTTACATCAACTTATCAACTTATTCTCCACACACACTCTTCTCCACAATCCCCAAACTTTATTTATATCTCCACAAAAGGAGGCGACTTCATGGATAGATTCATTGGTTCACAAAGGAGGCAACTATTCATTTATTTATACATTTTCCTTGCACCGTTTCATCACAAAATTTGGGTACTTCATTTAGGGGGTCGGCCCTATGAATAAAATGAATTTATTTAAATTTAATTCCAAGAAATATGGGTGCCATTATTGAGGGGGGTCAACCTAATGTAAAGAATAATTTAATTTAAATTTTAAACTTCATGAGGAGGGTGCTGAATTTAGAGGAAGTCAGCCAGCATAGGTAAGACTTCAAATTTGTTTTATTGCTGCCTTGCAGAGATAAAGACTTCCCTTGGAATGAGGTGAATTTCATTGTAATAACCATGATAATAAACTTGCCATCCCCATACATCTTTGACATCAATGACAATAATTCTAACACATTGTACTAGGTGTAAAGTGAACTCTAATTGTTTGGGTTTAGCTTAGACCTTGTCCTTGTATTTCTTTCCAATAAAACTTTTTAGGAGACTAATACTCAGATACTCTTACAATTGTCGATGCCATGTAGATTGGCAACTCCAAGGTGAATGGAAAATATAGATGACAAATAATTGGCATTAAACTAGCTAGAAATGCAAAAGAAATTTGATGGAAAGTGGGAAAATTGTGAAGGAATAACTATTCAATGCATGATTTTGTACGAAAGTACCTTTTTGTGTTGGAAAATACATTAATTGTTTAAGCACTTGGAGGCATTATCAATGAAATGAGGCAACTATGAACATATTTGATGTAATATGGATAACATATTGTTTTGCTGCATTTGAAGTATATGAGGACAAGAAATAGATCTTATAGGACTAGATGCAATGCAAATATATTGAATAAACTAAGGCTATTCAACGGTTAAGAAGTTGAAATTGAGCCTAAGAACTAAGTTGTCGGTTTGGGTGCGAATGCAAATGTGGGTTTGGGTTCAGGTTTGCCAGTACGACAATTTTTATTTTCCTAGGGTACGGGTACAGGAGTATATATATTATTAAATTTATAAATTATAAACATAATGCCATAGACTCATAAGCATGCTCAAAATTATAATCATATGATCATAATGCCATAATGCCATAGAATAATGAAACAATGAAATACGCCATACGGTAATACCTCATATAATCATACTCATAATTTGCAAAAATAAAAAATGTAAATAGTAAATTACTAAATCAGTAAATAGTAAATAGTCAAGTCTTAAAATGTCATTACACATTGAAAATTCAAATTACAATCAAGACAATACTTAATTCACTATTACTATTCTTCAAATTTGTCTTCATCAAAAGCATCAAGGTCGTGGTCCTCAATTGGTTCAATTTCATTTGGTCGGCCAAGTCAATATAAGGCAATCTGGGCACTTTTTAGGGTTTTATTTTATGTTTTTAAGTTGAGTTTTTGCCTTTTTCTAGGCTGGGTGACGTGGGTCAGCCTGGGTCCTTGTGGGTTCTGCCAGGGTTCTCCATTTTCCACTCGGGTTCTCTGTGGGTCCTTCAAAAATGGAGAACTAAGGCGAACCTAGAGAAGAACCGAACCAGGACTAGAACCCACACGTATTTTGGCCGGTTCGGGGGGCTAAAATGAGGAACCCGGTAACTTAGCCTAAGAAAGTAGTGTGTTCAACCAAACCTCACAATAAAATCCTATTTCAGTGGTAAATGCCATGGTGTAACATAACATCCCTTTACTAGTAGAGGAAGCTCAATTTGTAGTTCCAAATTATGATGATGTTATACTCAGTTTTGACTTTCTTATCTGAGATTAAGATGAAAGTACACTTTTCTTTTGATTTATAAAGATATTTATTTTTGATTTCATAAAAGTGGTCAAGTTTTGAGTCTTTTCAGTTAAATCAGGCCCAAAACATCATGCTCCTTGTCAAACTGCTCTCCTCAAATCAAGAAGCTGATTATGTTGATGATAACTGTGTAGGGGATTGGCTTAATTGGCAGTAGGAAAGTAAGGGAAGGATGAGATTGAAAAGAGCTGTAAAATGGTTCCAAACTAAATTCATGGAAATTAAATGATTTCAATGAAATCTACAAGTTGACATTCATTAGATCTGTAATGTCTCTTTTTCAGGTTCTCTTGCTTTGCAGTTGGTGCTGACATTTTGAGTTTGTGTTAGCATGTTTAGAGGGGTAAATTGATGTTACCAATGAGCTTTTGTGGGTTTTTCTGGGTCCCTTCCAACAAAATGGCTATTTTTACTAACTTACTATTTTTAGTAGGGCTCCAATTGGGTCAATTTGGTGAATTGACTCACTTACTATTTTTAGTACCTGGTCTTGGCTCAATTTTTACTATTTTAAGTGAGGGGGGCTTGGGTTTATGAAGTGTACCCATTGGCCTACTAAGGTGACATTTTAAAAAAAGGGCTAGTGTTCTTCCTTCTGTGGCACTTAGAAGGGAGGTAATTTATCATTTTTTAAGGGTAATGTTATGTCTCTTAAGGTGGGACACCTAGTTGGGGTTTAGTGTCATTTAAAAAAAAAAAAGTGAAATTTTGGATGCAAAAAATTGGACGCCCCTCTTGGGATAATTTCATGTTATTTTCAAAAAGGTGAAATGGAGGGAAATGAAATGAGAATTGCCCTAATCTGTTCCTCACTTTATAAATATGAGTTTGAGCTCTCATTTGGTTATGGATGATTTGACAACCTAAGGAGATGATGCTGGAATGAGCTCAGGTAGTTCTTCTTTTGATGGTTGAGGACGAAAACCCTCTTCTTGATTGCTGGTTTCGGTAGTGAAATATCTACCCTAGCTGGTTGGTATTCCTGGATTGATATCGAAAGTGATTTTGGCTTGGATTGATGATTAGGGCTTGAAGATTTATAAAGATTTTTTGATATGGGTGTTTGGTTATTGGAGTGGTGTGAGCCTTCTTGGAGTGCTGTTCAAGTTTGGTAGTGATTGGATTTATTTTTTGAGTGCTGGTATTGTTCTCAGAGTTCTGGAAAAGCTTTTCCCTGAGTAGTTGGGAAATATAAAATTGCTCATATTTCCTTGAGACTGAGAGCTTTCATTTTGGGAATTTTACTATGGTTTTCCCTTTGCTGGGCGAACCATTTAAGAAAGGTTGCAGGGTTTAAAAGAGCAATCCCAAATTTCTAGAGCAAATCGCCCTATTCCAAGCCCTACCATTGCAGGAGGTGATTTGGAGATGCTAATCAGAGATTTTAGGGCATGTTTGTGGCCGCATTTAATACCAAGGGAGGCGCCTAAGAACTGAGAGACCACTTCAGAGGGTTTGGCGGTGATTTTAGAGCATTTGGAGGAGTTTGGCAATTCTTTAGTCAACCGCCCCTGTGTCACTAGTGCCTAGTTTTGAGTTCTGTGCAAATCTGAAGAAATCTGTAGCTTTCTCTCCATTTCCTGACCATGGCAGAGATGCCTCTAAGTGGGAATGTAGTTTCAATATTGTCTAATCAAATCCATTACAATTCGGGTCATGATTGAATGTTTGGTGATGGTTTCAATGAAGTATGTGGACTGTTATTCATTGTAGCAGCAACTGCAGGCCTGTTAACTGTATATCAGACCTGTAACTTCTATGCTCAGAGGTATTTATATTGTAGACAATCGCCGTCCCTTGTTGATGAAACTTTCATGATGTTATATGCTTATGTAGTAGTGGTTATGGTTGAAAATTAATGTTATATCATACTTCATGCGCAAGAACTTATTCTCTCCAGAGTTTCCAGAATTCTCTGTGTTTGCAAACTTTATTGGTATTGTTCATGTCAAGCTCTTTCATTTGACAATTGTGAGATTTTTAAAAAAATAAAAAATTTAGGGGTGATCATTACAGGATCCTTGTCAAGCTAAAATGAGTAGAAAGAACCGTAGGATTTTGCAATCCTATCCACAAGATTGATCACAGAACCAATTACCTCGAGAATAAAATAAATGAAGATATGAACACAGAACTACGAAGTGTTGCAGGACACACTTGAATAGTAATATTGAAAGAACTTGATTGCTTACAAGTGTTTAGGTAGGTTGCATATATGTAGTCAAACTCAACCAAGGCATGATCCATGTGGATATGCCTAAATAAATGATCCATTGATTAACAACATGCAAGGGTTGAATCAAGACCATTGATCATAAAGATCAAAATAATATATACACTAAGTGTATAATGTATATGGGAGAGTAAAGTGACAGGCCATTTAACTTTTTTGAACACAAGCCACAAGTCAATCTTAACACCCAACACCCTCCCTTAATATTGACTGAGCCGGTTGAAGATACCATTAATTGAACACCCTCCCTTGTTTATAATATCTCGTATCCTATCAACTCTCAAAGACAAACAAATGGAACCTTTGCCAAAGGTTTGGTGAAGATGTTTGCTAGTTGCACTCACTCACGGATGCAATGCATGCCTCTCTCAAGTTGTTTGAACTGCTGATTGTAACAACTCCCCCTGATTTTTTTGAAAACTTTACCAATTGATTCCAAACAAAATCTCAAACAAATGGCATATATCAAGTAGATTTGGTTAAGCATAAACATTGAAAGGTAGCAATATCAAGACTCCAGATGTGGCAACTTTAAGTATGAGAGTTTCATTCATTTCCAACACGGCTGTTACAATTTTTGGATCTCAAAACACACAAGAACTACACAACAATACAATCCTTGGAACCAACTATCACTAAAATGAAAACACCTCAAAGGATTTTACATTTGGAGTCCATTACAGTCTTGCTGTTGCAACTTTCTGTGTGATAACAGTCAACACAGGGCTTCATATCTCCATCAGCACTCACCCCAATGCACTTAGCAGCAATAAATAGACTATATAGGCTCTTCCCAACATCAATAATCACCTTAAATCTGTCCAGACATTCCGTTCTGCTCATATACATTAGTTCACAACCATTTCTAAGCTCCGCAAACCAATTTAGACTTGCCGTAATGAACTCAGGCGCTGGACAGTCACAGGGGCGACTTGAGGATTAATTCATATTAATTTCTGAGCACTCATTAATGCCTTCTATCCCTTGGAAACTCTTTTATCAACCTGGGTGCCACCCTTAGAATGGTCTGCAGCCATGATGAAAGCCAAAATGGGAATACACTATATGAAAAACTCCACAAAAACCTATATGGCTTGCCAGGAGGGGGGCGATTTTCTTTAGAAAATAAATTGCAACCTTTCAACACATGAAACCTATACAAGAGGAGTCACCCAGCTTTAGAAAAGCCATTGAAAAGACACCCATAACTCAGAAGCCAACACATCAGCTCAGGCGTCCATTTTGAAGGGGTATGGCATGCTATGAGGAGGGTACGACCAGGTATAGATAATACTTGCAAACCTTTTAGTTTTTCCAAACACTCCAAATCCTCTAAAAACTGAATAATTACACCAAAAGTACAAACTTCAAAAAACTTCATATATCTTCATATTAGATTTAACTTGATAAAAGCCAAATCTTCTTGAAAATCAATGTGTTTCTTGAGTGAAAACACCAAACCAGCTAGAATGGATCTTGCACCATTGAAACTAGTGTAGATTGATGAGGGTTTGCGTCCTGAATCAATAGAAATGTTCACTCCAATTACATCCTATTATGTGTGCAATTTTGAATGAATGAAATGAGAGCCGAAACCCCATTATATAGAGTTTGTTACACCTTGTTGTGTTACTACTTATTTACTTTTACCTAGTTGGGTGAAAATGCTTTAAATGATTGTATTTATGCTTTATGTGATTTGGAAATATGAAGAATAAATGTTGATTTAATTTAATGTTATGAAATGATTGGAATATGAAAATATATGATGCAAGTGAATGTATTGTTTTCAACTAACTACTGTTGCAAAGTGTAAAGTTGGATGCAAGAATAAAGTCAAGCCTCCTGAAGAGAGGGGAAGTATCACTCAGGGAGAAGAATTTTGGTCTGGTAACCTCTGATAAAGACCTAAATCGAGCTTTCACACACACATCTAGTTTGGTCATGTCGGGATAATAGCTTGGGAAATAGTAAGATACCTTTAGTCTTGCTTGTGGTTTGTTTGTGACGTCTTTGTCTAGGAGTTTAAGTTTTGAGTCTCTTTGCAATGTGTAAGTTCTTTCTTATGTGTTTCTATTTTAATTGATGGGATGTATATATATGTATATATGCATGTGTCAATGATAAACTCATACACATGAGTAAATACATGCATGAGTATATGCAGATAGACGTATCTACGCATACTCATGAATAGATTATCCATATGCATGGGAATATTGATCGGACAAGGTGACATATATATACTAGTGTTATAAGACTCAGACTTACCTCAGACTCGGCAAGCCAATTTTTGACTCAGACTTAGACTTGGAGCCCAGACTCGACAAAGACTCGACAAATAGAAAAACCCAAGAAATTCAGAGATTTTTAAGGATTTAAAACTTGTTTCATGCACCCTTTAATAAATAAACCTTAAAGACACAATAACATCATCAAATAGAAATTACTATGATCCCATACACAAACATACATCGATCACATAAGTACAAACACAAATTTTAGCTGAAGGAAATAACACATTCAGATATATAAATATTGTCAAATGTATACAAAACTCATGGAATATGAAATCCATGGCATCAAAACAAATATCAAAACTAAAAATATAAGTCTATGGCTTAGAAAAGCTTGCATTACTCATCCCAACATCACGACAAGTCATGTGCTAGTGTCTAAGGTAGGTCCTAGATGATGATGTAGCTATGATATTTGCTTGTGTCTCAATGATTGGTGTGTATATTCAAGTGAGGAATTTATTAATAAAATTGTATTGAAGCCTTCAAGACTGCATGTTTTGTTGTCTAATGTATGAAACAAGATAATCCTTGATTATGGCTTTTGACTGTGAAAGATGCAGAGATTTGCAACAAGGGATATGTATTTTGTAGGTTTTATGATCATGATTCATCATTGGCCTATAATATGCTTAGACCTATAGTTTGATGAGGGTTTGGGGGTAGTGCCCCTTGCGGGGGTTTGGGGGCAGTGCCCCTAGCGGGGTCAAGGGGTAGCGCCCCTTGTGGGGGTCTAGGGGCAGGTGTGGTTGAGAGGCAGTGCCCCTCGCGGGGTCCCGGGGCAGTGCCTTGGGCATGCTCCCTGTCATGATACAGGGCGGGGTTGAGGGGCGAAGCCCCTGCCACCAAGCCCAAATGAAGACCTTCAAAACCACACAAACCTTCATGGTGCACACCATTTAATTAAAAAATTTGTAAACAAAAGATTGCAATTTTTTTAAAAAAATTTAATTAAAATGGCCGAGTCTAAGGCATGAGACTTGTTGGTTTTGGCGAGTGTGGCAAGTCTCGACAAGTCCGGTGAGTACTCAACTGCCGAGTCTCTTGGACTCATTTAGGGTCACCCGCCTCGCAACTTGCCGAGTCTTGTAACACTGATATATACATATATATATGTGTGTGTGTGTGTATACATTCCGTGTATATATGTCGATCGATATGACTGTAAAAATATGTGATTAAATATCAAGTCGAGGTGTATATATATATAGTATATGAGTGTATACATATATATATTAACATACATGTATGTATTGACGAAAAGGATACGTCCATACATGTATAGACACACACACACACACACGTATATATATGTATACATACGCATGCATCAATATGTGAATTATGAGAATATATGAATGTATATTTGTATATCGAATAATGTATTTTATAACCTTATGAATTGTGATATGTATATATATATACATATAACATATTATTTTATGTATATATATATATACATATAACATATTACATTATGTGTGTATATATATATATGATAATGATCTCTTTAGCGCTGAAGTATTAAAGTGCATAGCATTATAAACATAGCAAATGGTAAGTAATGCACGCAACAAACAATTAAAGGGAATAGCACATGAAATGAAGGCAACACACAACCATAAGTAATGGTTAAAGCATTTTAAGTGTTGAGATATATGAAATAAAAGCAATGCCATGTTAAAGCGCATTGTTTCTTATACCAACCAACGTGTGAGTAAACTGTCATAGACTAAGTCAATGCAGAGGCAAAAATAAATATCCACGCATAGGAAACTATTGACCCAGTCATTGCAAACAATAGCCAAATGAATAGGGCGCATAGTATCATTGTGGTGCCAACTTGTTAGAAGCATGAATCGATTAGAGTTTGATTTGCAATATGAATTCCAGAATGTGAAGCATTATAAAATATGGGAAATGGTCAAGTGGGTAGCTGTCCAAGTAAGTCGACCTGTAGAAGACAATTACCTTGCATGTTTGATTATCATTCTTGTTGTTCTTTTTAGTAAAGCGACTCATTCACCATGGCTGTGTATGTGTTCATTGTGCAACGTTTATAGCTGCCACCTTTTCTTAACCTTGTTGAGTCAAATCATTTGAGCTGAGAAGTGTCAATCTTGATACCCTGTTTCCAGCCTTTAGTTGCTGACCTTTGTGTATAAATAGAGGAGCTATTTACCTCAAGAGGGATGCATATCTGCATTCTTGTTGTGATTTTTCTGAGTTGATATTATCTGTTTTTTTGAGTTGAGTGAGATTTTTTGAGTTTTGAGAGTGATATTTGGTGGAGAGTGAGAAGGATTATTTGGGGAAATTGCATACTGATTTAATGGGAAGTTGAGATAGGAAACCGGTATAATCAATTGGAGCATTGCATAATCATGCATGTTGTTATCTACTCTTTTATACATTTTATGTTTGAAAAGATTGTGTGACATTGCTTGTCTTGTTTGGAAAATTAGATCAATTGATTATTAGGGAAAAGTTATTTTAGTCTTATGTGAAAGTGAAAGATTGCTTGTTGTACTTAGTGTAAAGATCTATTTTGTTTGAAGTGATTGTACATATTCCATATTAAGGAATAGGTGGTTATAGTGGGGATATATATTATATTGGGGATATAGCTTATATAGCTAATGGTTAGTACCAGTTGCGACACCATCAGAAAGGAGGAAAAACTTTAGAAAAATGCGTCTAAATGTAAGCACAAAACGCAGAGAGAAAAACACCAAAAAGACGCTGCCAAAAAAACTCAGAAAGGGCTTTGATTTTTGTAGAGAAGAGCCCGGAATCGCGTTGCCTGACAGAGAGCAAGATCGCGGGTTAAAATCGCGCCCAAAGAACTGTAAAATCGTCGCCGAAATAACCACGAACTGAGCTGAGAAACATGAGCAAAGAGACGGAAAAAGAACGCGCACAGTGAGAAGAGGGTTTGCGGCCAAATGATAGCAAACAAATGCGTCGCGCGGGCTTTTGTCATGCGGTCTAAACATGAACAGAAAGTCGCTCGAGGGTTTCTTAAAACAAACGCCTAGAACTTTGACTCAGAAAGAAATCGCGAGAATAGACAACCAGAAATCGCGCGGCTAGAGACAAACGATTTTCAGCGCCCAGAAACCTCGAAAGATCCTTAAATTTTTCTTCACTGAATTTTTTTTCAAACCCTCCCAAAATCCTGGGTCTCCCGTGAGGGAATCAGACCCAGACCCACTCTGATACCATGATAAGATATTCGATGTATTAAACAGAGGAACGAAAGTTCCTTATATAGATTTACAAGAGACGATGTTTCTAAAAAAACGATCGTAGATTGAAGACAAATTTAGAAACTATCTAAACTAACTAAAGACGACTAAGATGACCATTAACATTACATTATTTAATATATTTAATAAACCTAGTTAAGACTTAGAGTCATTTTGATTACTTAGTAGAAGTGTCTTAATTAACATAGAGGTTATAGGTTATTCCTGGGGTTAAGGTTACTCCATGGCGTAAGGAAATAGCCTATGAATAGGTTATGAATGGTCAATACAAATCTCATTGGGAAGGTGGGTGAAATTTTATGACGTCCAATCTGAATCTTGGGTGATGAATACTTTGGCCAATGTAGTGTAAGTTGCCACTATTTACGTTGTCATTTAATGTGATCCAGGTTTACATACTAGGTAGGGGAATGTCATATGTGTAGGTTGTAGCCACTGTGTGACAGATCTAGATATGTAGGACATAACACCATGCTCGAGAAAGGTCAATTTTTATTATGAGGATACCAAACCAAACTCTTCGTTGAAGGGTAGGGCCATCTATCAGTTTGATAGATGTGCGGTGGACCACAGTTTGTCCAAGGTTGGCGGAAAAGCGCCTAAGTGATGCTTCTCCTCATCAGTAGGTGACCAAGATTTGATGGAGGGCACTTGGACCATTCGTACATCTATTGCCAGTAAGCTCTACGAAGCCTTGTTTGTGTATTTTGTATCCATTTCTACGGAAAGATTGTAAAAGAGAAATGTTATCATGTTAACATGTACTATGTAATCATTACTTTGGAAAAGTTGTAATACTTTGATATAATGCAATGGAAAAGTTTGGAAAGATTTATTTCAAATGTGGATGCTATCTTTATAGTTTTGTAAAGAAAATTTTTATTGCTCATATTGATTAGATGTTTAAATTATTTACTTGAGGTTAAACTTAGGAAGTTACTGCGTAGAACAATGGGCATGTTACAGAGTTGAAGGGAAAAAAGACTCTTTTGAAAATTCATATATTTTATTTTCCTTCTAAAAGGCTCCATTTATAATTTTTAAAATAGCTTAATTCCCCTGTACACTTTTCCCTAGGCGTCCAACTTGGGGAAAATAAATTTCACTTTATAATATTTAACACTACAGTAAATATTAAAATATTACTTTATAACTTTAGTGCAAATATTAAAATAATCCCATACACCTTACATAAAGCACTACCAAGACACCCAAAATGAAAATTGAATGCATCGAGAAGCTACTGATGTTGATGAAAGATGCTAAGTGTCGAAATGGGCACTCACTAAAAATAGTTGTGTTCTCCAAGAAATGTGGAGAACAACCCAGTTGGCCAAAAATGGAACAAAGAACACCATTGCCAACTTGAATGCCATTTGAACGCTAAAAAATTATTTGATGCCAATAAAACTTTATACTTAGCTCTCCAAGAATCTTGGAGTGCCTTAACCATCTCCAATTAGCCTATGAGAACTCTGGTATAGGCTAATTGATACAGAAGCTGGCTAGGCTTGAGAAGGGGACATTACAATCTGCCCTCCCCAAAGTTGCTTGTCCCCAAGCTATTTCAACTTTAGATGCTATAAAATTTGCTCTCTCCCAATTAGCATCCTCCATCGACAAGTTCTTCAACTTAATTAAGTATTCCTGGATAGTCCTCTTCCGCAAAGTACATTCCTTGACATCTATCACTGCTTTAGGAACTAACACAAGTTTACCTTCCTCAACCAAAGGAGGAAACTTAGAAGAGGGAATCACATTATGCCCAAGTGCCTTTTTGAGGTGAGATACGTGGAAGACATTATACATTTTGCCACTCTTTGGTACCTCCAACTTGTATGCCACTTGTCCAATCCTCTTGGAGATCCTAAATGGGCCATAAAATCATGACTTCAACTTCTTCAATCCACTATTCTTTTGAGTGGACTGTTTGTAGGGCTGCAAACGCAAGTAAACCATGTCTCCTACCTCAAATACACTCTCAACATGGTGCATTTATGTATCTTCTTGTGTGAAAGTGCCAAGGTTAGATTGAGGATGGGTGGAACAAAAGGTTGACCATTGGACATTGGAAAGACCTTGGAAGGTTGATAGCATAAGGGTTTGCAATAATTCCATAGATTGAGACTTTGTAATAGGCATGTTAGATTGAATCTCTAGATTTTGAATAATATAACGGTGATTGCCTTTTGGTTGTGGGTTTCTCTCTTGCAAGGGTTTCCCACATAAGCATTGGCATCTTGTGTAATCTTGTGTTTGCATATTGTTCCATGTACTTTTGACATTACTGTTAGATAGATTGGTTAATACTATTTATCATTTCTAACACAATCTTAAGTTTGTTTATCCTAGTATATTGGTCATTTGTAATAGGGGTACTTAATCCCTAAAACCATGTATGATACAAGAGCATCCTTGGTTTTGTAGTGATTTGCATTGCCCCCACAAATAAAGAGAACAATAATAAAGTCTTTATTTCCAATCATCATTTGTGTTTCTTATTTTGCAAGAGGTGTTGAAATTTTGTCAAATAATTCACGTACATTGTTAATGGTTATAGATGTTGAAGGTCAACATTTGATGCCTTTTTTTCAATGCAACTAATCTAGACTGTGTTATCCCCTGATTTTCAACTAGCTCATTACCAATTTTTTTACATCAAGTCCATCATTTGATTGATCGACAATTTGTGTCTCCATAGTGTCCTCAAGATCGATTACTATTTGAGCATGTGCAAAGGTTGTTAGTTTTGAAACCTATTGTTAGTTGGTTAATCATGTCCCATCTTCATAATCCGTCAAAGTCAATTTATGACTCCCAGGTCCAATTGGTTAGTATAGGTTGATGAAGTTAATTCCAATGCCAAATGCTAGATTGAAAATTGTTTTATGTATACTTCCAATTGTACTCAGAATTGACCTCATGCATTGGCGAAAAATTAAAAAAACAATTAAATTTTGAAAACTATGAAGTTTTGGAAAAATCTGATTTAGGGGGATGTTCCTGATGGTATTACGAAAAATGTGGCTAGTTTTCGTAGCAACCCACTTCCTGGTTTAGGAGAATTTAAAGTTTTGATTTTACCGGCTAAATTTCAAAAAATATTAAATCAAAATTCCTATTTGCTCTAAAAGAAATTATTTTTTTGGGTTTTGGTTGTAATGGTGTTTTTGGCATCTTGGCAAAATTTCAAGGCAAAATGTCTTACTAGTCAAAAGTTATTCATGTTCCCATTTTGCAGTGTCAAGGGTGATTAGAGGGTTTGCCAGAAAAGAATGTGGAATCATTTAAAAACTTTTCCAAAGCATTAATTTTTCATGAAAAAGGAGTTTTTCAAGTATTTAAAGGTTTTATTGGTTGATGGGAAGATTGCGTGAGGTTTTGTACACATTCCCTTCACTAGTGCTACTATGCTCCTTCGTTTGAAAATCCTAACCTTCACTAATGCTACTATGCTCCCTCATTCGAAAATCCTAACCTTCACTAATGCTATCATGCTACCAAATTCAAAACTCCAACTCTTCTCTATTGCTCCCATCCTACCAAATTTGCAACTTCAAAACTTGAGTATTTAAAAGAAAGAAAAGGAGGTTATCATAATTGTTTGTGAGGAAGCTGCACACTTGTAGGTAATTTGTGGAAGCATATAGACAAGGCACACCAACTGTTGAAATGTGGTCTCATGGAATGTTGTGAACACAAGCTATATCCACGAAAATGAATGCAATGGGCATATTTGGTGCCCTCAACCTTTGCTAACACCTCCCACGCTTATACCAGAGTGAAAGCTTTAGAAGTTGAGGAGTTGTTGTCAATAGAGATGCTTTGGTTTCAAGACATACAAAGTCATGAACTATAGATAATATGAAGATGCATAGAGATATGGCCACGAAGGAGGCATAATTGCAAATATAGAAGGCCTGTTTCTATCAAATATTATTAGTAGGTATACATGCAAACGACAAGGTAGTAAGTAGACCAAGGCACAATATGATTTAATGAGGAAATTTAGAAGCTTTCAGTTAAGGGAGCCTTTAAAGTCTTAAAACCAGGTGCCTCCTCCATTATTTGCGCCACAAATGCCCACGCCATTTCATGGAGTGCAATGATTTCTGCCACGAAGTGGTTCGTTGAAAATGCTTGCGCCATAAATGGAAGATAATGCGCACCATATAATGATTATAGAGGTATGTGCCAGATGGATTTGAAGGGAACGCTTCAGAAAACCTTTAAGTAATGCAATTGGTAGTTATGTCAAAATCCACAACTTCTCCCATAGTTTTCTCTCCTCGCTCCATACATACTTAAGACTTCTGTGATTGCATAAGCAATTGTGGAGGCATAGCGAAGGCATGTGAATTGTTTGATAGAATGCCAAAAAGAGATGTCATCTCATGAAATGATCTGAAGCCAAGGTTCATGAACTTTTCCAGTTTTTGCCCTGCTCGTGCCAAAGTGGGTGCTATGGAATAAGTTATGAATATCCATCAAAGTATGATTTATAGTCGCCATGATAAATACATAGGAAAAATATGGAAATAGAGTGAAGGCATATGTAATGCTTCACAAAATGCCTCAAAGAAAGGTGATTGAATGGGATGCCAATGATTGCTAATGCATTTGGTAGGTGCTACATCAAATTTCACATCCTCCGTGCCATATCCCCAAATTTGCAAATTAAATGCTCTAGGATAGATGTGTATGAGATGAAGAATATTAGATGAAAAGCCACGACCACATGATGAAATCTCTCTCAGGAAATGTGGTCCGCCTCAATTGAAGGGTCGGATTGCAAAATATGCACAAAATGTATTTGTTGAATGTGGTCACATAAAATAAGTAGTTAAATTGTTTGACATAACATTACATAGAGAAGCCAATGTATGGTATACAATGATTGTGGACCATGATTGCAGGAGTTCAACAAAATGTATGTAAAATGTGAAGGTGTAGGAAAGGTCTAAGAAATGTTTCACATAATTCCTCAAAGCAATGCCATTGAAGTCAAATGCTATGACTGCAGGGTATATTAAAGTGTAATTGGGGCTGCATAGAGGAAGACCTACAAATTGTTTGACATAATTTCCCAAAGAAATGTGATTGCATGGAATGCAATGATTGCTAGATTCACACAAAATGTATGGCGAAGGCATGTAAACTGTTTGATAGAATGCTTTCAAATGTGGAATAAAACTCTATGCGATAGTTGCAGTTGCACGTGGACATGCATGCAAAATATGGAATCATAGACTAGGCATATAAACTATTATACCAAATCACCACCACCTTTTACTAGCATCCTCTATTGACGCCAAAATGGAAGCTTTGTAATAGGGTATCTAGATAGAATTGAAGAGATTTAGGGGTATTTTTCAGATTGAAGGCGTTTATTTAAAACAGAGAGGGTAATTACGATGGAATAGTGAAGATTGGCAAGCTTTAAATTTGCAATTGTGATAAGCGTGTTCCTTTCATCACTTCATCCCCCACATCGTAAGGAGCAGTTTTCCAACCAAGTAAATTTGATTTCCTCATAACCAGTTTTGGGTTTATACGAAAATGAAGTATAAATACCAAGTTTAAGAATTCATCTTGGCTCTTGAAAGCACACTTCCCGAGATATCGGATACCAAATTGAGACATATTAGTATTCATGATTTTCGGGAAAACATGAAAGAAGGGAAGAGGTCTCCATTTGCACAAAAGGTGTTTGAAAGTGGGTTAGCACATGCAATAGGATATCCAATAGTTGTTCAATGTCCTGAACTTGTTTTGGAATGCATGAAGGCATATGATGTAGAGACTAGAGAAATCAAAACTTTAGATGGTAGATTGGTGCCAAACTTGGATGCTGTTTCTATTGGGATCATTTTTCAAATTGGTAGTTAGGAACAAATTCGCGGATATAAATAGGGAAATTGTTGAGCAATATTTCGTTGAAAATAAAGATTGATGCCTTAGTGCCATAGCGAAACATTGGTTGCAAACACCCAAAAGGGGGAAATTCCAGTTTTAGAAAATTCTTCACAAGTCCATGTTCATTGAAGATGTTTCCAGTACAGTGGTTCTCCTAAACAGGTTAATAGGGAATAAGGTTTCAGATAATTTTGAAAGGTGGATGTACTTGTTTATTACCATCATATGGGTGGGCGATCAATTTATTGACTGGGAAGGTATTGTTAGTGATAGCTTGCATAACCAGTGAACTCAGTTCGAGACAAATCAATATTTTGTCTTCCTACCTCATGTATGCTATTGCGAGCATGAAAATTTGGCCAGGGCTCAACAGTTGTGGAATATTGAATAACACAACTCAAATCTATGGTTTTTACTCGTAGTTGCAACTGGAGCAAAGTTACAAGCATTTCCATAGGGTAAATGATGCTTTCACTATGCTGATAGTGAGGGAGCTCCAAGGGAATATTGGACTTAGAATATCTCCAAAGGAAACAACTCTTATCAAACGATATGGAGTTACTTTATCTAGTTTCTGAGGTTTACATAAATACAGATTGGAGGTTTTGATGGATATCCTTATATATTGCCGAGATATGTAGATGACAAGCTAGTTTTGATTGAAGTATGCAAACAGATTGGCTAGATTAACAAACCATGTAGATATAGAAGGAAAAATGGTATTTCGTTTCCTATAGGCCTTGGTTACTACAACTGCAAGTCTTCTGGAGATGCTGAAAACATTGAGAGAATGATTGCTAAACTGACTTTGGGTGTTTATAAGATGAGATTTCCCTTCGATGGAAAATGGTATGTCAGAGAAAATCTGCACCTTGGTGTAGGCTATTGTCATTTCTAGAGATTGAGGACTTCTAGGAAGATTATGAGGATGATTTCGACGTCTGGAGGAGAGATTGGATGAGGCTTATTGTTGAGCAGGTCACAAAATTCAGGCTAGGATTGGATGTAACTAGCATAGAGAATGACGGGTTAGATCTAGTTGATCCTATTTATTTTGAAAAGACTTAGGTGTTAGCCTTAGCACCTATCAATTGGGTAAGTTAGGAGTTAAGAGAACTAGGTGAGGCGATAACTCACATTATTGGAAGGTCAGAAGAATGGTTAAGAAAGAAGATATTTGAAGCCACAATTACAAAACCAAAGGATAAAGATAGTTGTTCAAGGGAAAGAAGTGATACTCAGGAAGGCTCTGCTTCCTTCACTGTCTCACAAATTTCTATTTCAGTTATTGATTCTTAGCACAATGTTCAAGGAGGTGGCGATGATGAAGATCCAAATAAGAGGGGTAATCTTATAAGTACATGTGAGAGTGATCCAAAAATAAGAAAGAAGAGGTCAGAGTTGAAAGAAAAGGCATTGGACCCAATTTAGGAAGTTGTAGAAGAAAGGGTATGCATAGATCCTCAAAAAGGTCCTAATGATGAAGAGCTAATTCCATCTACCTCTCCCTCTATTTTTATTCTATCACCTTCTCGTGATGATCTCATTTCTCCTCTTGAAATGCCAGTCAATAGTAGCCCCTCCTAATGAAACTTCTTTGCCAGTTGTTCCTACTTTTCTGGTATCATCGAAACTATTATCCATAGATATTCTAGGTTCTTCACAAATCCTTTCTTCCTAGTTGCAATAGAGTTTGCTAAATAAAAAGAGAGTTGTTTAGCTAATTATTCTTGAGTTTGATACGATGGCCAATTTGATCCAGAAGATTGTGAAGCCAAAGAAGGCTAAAGTTACATCCAGGTTAACAGTTGATTCTTTGTCTGGAAATTTGTGTGTTGAAGTAGCTCAACTTAATTTAGAGAAAAATGCAGATGAAGTTGATGAGAGTGATTTTGATATCACTAAAGTTGATCTTGGGCCTTCAACGCATGATGGTGATATTCGTAACTTCTGGGTATTTGCAGCCAAATTGAATCAAAGGATGGAGAAGAAGAAACATTCAAAAGATCAACTCAAACAACAAGTGCAAGCATTAACATCATGCCTCAAGTCTATAGTAGACACTTCTACTCTACCCTTAGATGCTACTCCTACCTCAATAGTTCCCATTCCTAGAGAAATTATTTAGAAGGAAGTCATGAAAAGCGTGCATAAATATCAAGCATATGGGAAAGTGACTGAAAAATGGGTAAGATCAAATAAAGTAAATGCCTTAGATTTTATTGGTAACGCTAAAGAGGTTCATGAAAAAGTAGATGTTATGAAACAAGAAATGACAAAGGAATTGGAAAACATCAAGGAAGAAGAGGCGGTTTGGCAAGGAATTATAAAAGATCTTCAAGAAATGGTCAAAATGGATATTGATGTTTTAATCACCCAGAATATTTTCTCAAGCGTGGAAGAAAATTAAGTTGATATGTAGCTTCCGAGTATAGAATGGATACTCATCAATATTAGCCAGGTTGTGGTAGAACGGGAAAAATTGTTGGCATCTTGCGAACAAATGAAGATGAACATTTTAGATGATCCCTTATCAATCATTACAGATGCATCAGTAAGGGATGAGATTTAGAATATGGATGTCTTTGTCATATAGGGCAGCTTTGAGAACATGATTAATACAAAACTATTCAACAAACAGGTTTTCAGTGTGGATGTAATGAAAAGGTTGAGGACCATTTTTGTTACTCTTGATATGTGTGGTGATCACTTGTCCAGTTGTTCTTAGAGTATGGGGGATATTTAAAGGGATCATGCCTCTTGGAAGTTGAGAATGGTTAATGTAATTGTTCCCAAAAATAAAGTCATGGCATTAGTTGTCAAGTCATTTAGAAAATTCAAAGCAAGATCTCTTCTTCAACAGGAGCAAGGTGCAACTCAGAGGGCTTCTTCGGGAGATATCAGAGGTAGTGTAGATAAATGAAGTTGAAAATTTCAAGGACTTGATTTGTGTAACTTCCTTATTGTAATCAAGTCAAAAGCCATGGTTATGTTTTAATGTATTATTTGTGATAGTGAATTTTGTCATTTTGTAATAAGTTAGAAAATAAACTTTCTTTGCTCAAAAGTAAGAAATTTCAACTTTAATAAAGCTTATTTGACTCTTCACAGTTTGTGGAGGTAGTTACCAAGGTGGTTATGAGTTGGTTACAAGGTAGTTACTAGGAAAGAGTCTATAAATATAAGGCTCTAAGCATTGTAAAGGACTTTTGTTTTTTCATAGATTTGACACAAAGGATTTTTGAAGATGTATAATTCCAAAAAGCAATTGAAAATAATTTTGGAGGCGCATCGATGTTGTTTCCTACTTGTCATTAACCTTTCGTATGTTATCCGTTGATAATAATCTTTGTGATCCTGAAAATAATTTGTGAAAGCAAAAGCCAAAGCTCAATAAACTTCTTCCAAATACATTCACTTCTTGGTATGTAGAATTGGAGGTGTTTGGGGTTTGATATGTGCTCATCATTGGGTTTCTTGTGCATAGTCTTTGATCCTTGTAATCGAAACATTTCAATTTTAATTATTTTTGCAAAGCTCCAATAATATTGGTATCTATTATTGACGGTTTCTTCATCAGTTTCAGCCACTTTAAAGCCTTTTTATTCCTTTATGTACTTTCAGGAGAAAAGTACACAAAAATCCTAAAAAATCTTATCATACAAGGGAGCTGCCCCTCTCAAATGCAGAGGAAGATTGCCATTTCATATGCAATCTCTCCTACTGTTGGAGCATTGTTGTCACTTTCCATTGGGCGAGTCATGTGTCATTTCAAGTGTCAATCCACTTACCAACACATTGTTCTTGGAAGTATTAGCAGCAATTTTTGGGGATCCAATGAGTCCCCTTAATCCACTAGGATTGCAATAGTGCATACCTGAGAACATGAAAGACAAGAAGCCATTTTTTTCTTTTGGGAAAAGGGGGGCAAAATAAGTTAAAAATAGGGATTTGCCATTTGAATCAGTAAACAGTATTGCAGAATACTCTCGTCCCTCTACATTTGGAGTATTAACTGGACTGCAGCATCTACCACCAAATATGAGAGTTTTTCTAGTTGAGAAAATGGATTGCACTTATAAACTATGTAAAAAATGCCAATATGAGGCTAGGAGTTCAAAATGAGAGGTTGCAGATCTCCATTTCCAGATTTGGGTTGATTTTTGAGGTGGGTTTTTGCTTATTATGGTTGAATGTGGTTCAGATTTGAGTTTAGAGTCATCTACAAGAAGAATTCAGTCTAGAAGTTTTGTCAATTAAACTTCTCCTATAGCATGTTTAGTGTAAATCTTATGATATAATTACATGGTTTTGCAAGAGGTTTGAATGGTGAGTTTTCCATGGTGTTTGAGTGCATAATAAGATGTTTTATGGCTGTCCATATCTTTCGAAATAGCAAGAATTCCATTGCAATCAATAGCTTTGGTGATGAGATTAAAGGAATGTAAGTTAAAATTTTCTTGTGCACTCTAACGTATAGGAGAAATTTGTATTAGTTAATTTCAACGCTTAAGTATTGCATTAGTTTGGTATTAGAGCAAGTTGAACATTGGGTAAAGGAAGATGGCTTAAAGGAGATTTAATGTTGTTGGGTTCAAGAGAAGTACAGGGCCAAGGGATGACCCAAATGAAGAATTGTTGAGGAGAATGAAGGCTTTGGAGGCTAGACTACCACATGAAGAATTTGAGGATGAAGTAGAGGTAGAAGGAGCTCTAGTTAGGGCTCAAGATCTAATGGATAGATTAATTCAAGCTATAACCTAGCAAGGGACAATGTTCAAGCCAAATGTATCAAGATTTATGAGGGAATTAAACTGATACCTCTTTGTAGATTGGGGAAGGCACTTGAGAGATACTTTGTGATGGAAAAATTGGGAGAAATTGATCCATTTGATGTAGGAGAAGAATGATTCCTAAGAGCTCTTGCTAGAATTAGTGGTCATGAAATGGAGGTTCCAAAATTTTCAGATGAGACAAAACTTAACAGACATGCTGCCCTTTGGTGGAAAGAGTTGCAGAGAGAGAGAGTAGCAAATGGAGAAATGAGGATCAGCCAATGGAATCAAATGGTTGCTAGATTAAGGGCCAAATTTATTCTTGGAGATTATGAGTTGGAGGTATTAGAAAAGCTTCAGAGTTTGAAACGAAAGGACATGAGTGTAAAGGACTATGCAAAAGAATTGTACAAGATGGTAATCAGATCTAGGCATCATGAAATGGACAAAGAGAAGGTAGCTAGGCATTTAAAAGGGTTAAGTTGTAATATTCAAGATGAAATGAGTATTGCTGAAAATTTCTATAGTTGAGTAGGCTTACCATTATGCTTTAAAGGCTGAAGAAAAGATACCTAGAAGGCAACAAAATAGTTCAAGAGGACGCATAAGATTGTTAGTAGGAAGAAGACAAACAAGTAACAACAAAGGGAAGCAAACACACGAAGAAGAAGAAAGGTCTAAGTGGAGCAATGAATCAAGTCAAGGAACAAGAGGAAGAGAATACTCAATAAGAGGACATGGCAGCAGCAGTAAAGGATTCTCAGGAACATGTTATAGATGTGGAGAAACAAGTCATTGAGATTTTGAGTGCCCACAATTATGATAGGAAAGTAGCAAGAGGAGAGTGGCTAGAAATCACATAGTGCAAGAAGATGAATAAAGTGTGTCATCACCAAAATGAGTGGAAGAACCAAAGGAAGGAGAATTTCTTATGTTCAAGAGAGTACTAGTGAAACTAGGTATGGAAGGGGATGCATCATCTCAGAGGAGTGTTTTTCGTATTGTATGCAAATCTGGAGGTAAGTGTTGTAAAGTCATTATTGATAGTGGTAGTATTGATAACTTGGTTTCTGAAGAAATGGTAGAAAAGATAAGCTTGAAGAAGAGTGAACATCCAAATCCTTATTAAGTTTTTTGGCTGCAAAAGGAACATGAATTGGTGGTGAAAGAATAGTGTTTGGTCAGTTTTCAGATTGGGTCATACAAGGATGAAGTTCTATGTGATGTTTTGTCAATGAATGTATGCCATGTTTTATTAGGAAGGCCTTGGCAGTTTGATAGAGAGGCTATTTATGATGACAAAAAGAATTTGTATATTATTGTAAAAGATGGGCAGAAATATACTTTGAGTTCATTGAAAGAATAAGAGAGAAGTAAAAGACACCAGTCCCATAATTTGTTTCAATTCAGAAAAACAAGTGGTAAAATTCATACAAGAGATTGAAAGCAGCTCAAAGGAAGTTTTTGAGAAGGGGAATACAATGGAGAATAAA
This sequence comes from Sequoia sempervirens, assembly GCA_007258455.2. Lineage (NCBI taxonomy): Eukaryota > Viridiplantae > Streptophyta > Pinopsida > Cupressales > Cupressaceae > Sequoia > Sequoia sempervirens. The sequence goes on along the minus strand of VDFB02075321.1, from coordinate 227,231,491 downwards.
GAGAATGGTGCTGATTTTGTGAATCAGCTGCATAAAGAATTAAAGAAGTACATGAAAAACACAAGTAATTATTAGGAAGGTGCTGATTCTAAGGGGAAAAAGCAGAAACCATAGGTTGGACAATTAATACATTCTTATGGAGGACATGGGGAAGATTCACATCCTTATTGTGAAAGATAGGCAAATGGCAACAATGCACAAGGTGAAGGTAGAGAACAACAAACAAAAAAAGTATAGGTATGGGAAAGAGGAGCTAGAGAAATTCATTGCGGGGTTACAAAGAGAGATTAGATGAATAAAGAAGTTTGGATTAAAAATAAGCATGGGATTATGTTGGTAAGTAGACTCGCACTTGAAAATCAAAATACTTTGTCTCGTCCAATGGAAAGTGACAAATACACACCAATAGTTGGAGAGATTGCATATGAAATGGCAATCTTCCTTTGCGTTTGAGAGGGGAAACTCCCTTGTATGATGGGGTTTGTTTTAGATTTTTGTGTGTTTTTCACCTAAAAGTGCGTAAGGATATGAAAGGCTTACAATGATTAAAAGTGATAGAGAAACCCTCAATAACAAAGATACCAATATTACCGGAGTCTCACAAAAATACTTAAACTGAAACATTTCCATTACAAGGATCACAAACCACGCATAAGAAACCCAATAACTGTTGGCAAATGGTCAGTGCTCCCCTTGGGATTTGTGACATGGCTTAACCGCCTCTTGTGGATCCGGTAAATCTGGCGTTTGTATCGGGCATTAACAGGTTGACCTTTTGGCACAACGGCAACCGTAGGGCCAACAATTGGTATCAGAGCCAAAGGTGTTGGGTTTGAATCCCCTCGGGTAACACTGAGGGGGAGATTGTTGGCAAATGGTTAGCGCTCCCCTTGGGATTCGTGACATGGCCTGTGGATCTGTTAACTTTGGCGGTTGTATCGGGCATTAATAGGTCGACCTTTTGGTGCAACGACAACCGTGGGGCGAACAATAATGAAGACATTTTCAAACCCAAATATATACAATTTTGGTTACCAAGAAATGAATATATCTGAAAGAATTATGATGACCGACAATTATTTTCTCAAATTACTTTTGGGATAGCAAAGATTATTATCAAAACATAACGTACGAAAGGTCAATAACAACAAGAAGAAAATGTCATGGCTGCACCTCCAAAACTAGTTTCCATTACTTTTAGAATTGTACAACTCCAAAATTTCCCTTTTGTCAAACTTGTGAGAAGCAAAAGCCCTTTACAGTGCTTAGAGCCTTGTATTAATAAACTTTCCCTTATAACTACTTCATAACCAACTCGAAACCACCCTAGTAACTACCTCCATAAAAAGTGGTGAGTAAAACTAAGCTTTATTAAAGTTAGAAAATTCTTAAATTTGAACATAGTTTATTTTCTAACTTATTACAAAATTGATAAAGTCACCATTACAAAATGATACAATAAAACATAACCAGTGACTTTGACTTAATTACAATGAGAAAGTTACATAAATCTGCTCCAATATCATTTCTCTGTAGTGCAAGTGGTGTCCTTTGAAGAAGTCCTTTGAGTTGCATCTTGCCTTTGTTGAAGAGAAATTGTTGGCTTGAATTTATCGAATGACTTAACAGATAATGCTAAGACTTTATTCTTGGGAACAATTACATTCACCATCCTCATCTTCCAAATAGCATGCCCTTTCTGAATATCCTCTATACTCTGATGGTAGCTAATCAAATGATTATTTCAAGCCTTAAGTGCAACAAAAATAGCACTCAACTTATCCATCACATCTACAATGAAATTTTATTTATTGAATAAATCTATGTCCATCATCTTCTCAAATCTGCCTTGTATGACTTGAACATCCATACTCTAAATCTCATCCCTTTTTGATGCATTTGGAATGATTGATAAGAGATCATCTGAAACTTTTATTTTTATTTGCTCACAAGAAGTCAACAATTTTTTCTGCTCCATTACAATTTGGCTAATATTAATTAGTTTTAAAGTTTGTATTTGGAAGCCACATAGCAATCTGGTTTTCTTCTATACTTGAGAAAACCTTGTGAGAAACCAAAACACCAACATCCGTTTTGATCATTTTGTGAAGATCTTTTACAATCTTTCGCCAAACTACTTCTTCTTCCTTAATGTTTTTCAACTCCTTTGTAATCTCTTGTTACATAACATCAACCTTCTCATGAACTTCTTTAGCCTCACCAATAGAATCCAAGGCATTTGCATTTATTTTCTCTACCCAATTTTTAGTTATTTTCCCATATGAATGATACTTTTGCACACTTTCCATGACCTTTTGGATGAATTCTCTATGAATGGGAATCATTGAAGTATGAGCAACATCCAAGGGTAGAGTAGAAGTGTATACTATAGATTTGAGACATGATGTTAATGTTTGTACTTGTTGCTTCAACTAATCTTTAGAATATTTATCCTTGTTCGTCCTTTGTATTAATTTGGTTACAGATACTTGAAAATTATGGATGTCACCGTGATGTGTTGAAGGGCTGAGATCAACCTTAGTGATGTCAAAATCACTCTCATCCACTTCATCTACATTTTTCTCTGAAGTAGGTTGAGCCACTTCAACACATAAATTTCTAGACGAAGGATCCATTATGAATTTGGATGTAACTTTTGCCTTCTTTGGTTTTGTAGTATCTTGAATCAAATTTGCCATCGTATCAAGCTTAGGAGAAATTAATTGAATCATTCTCTATTTCTTCATCAAACTTTGTTATAGCCATGATGAGGAAGGCACCTGTGAAGAGTTTGGAATATCCACTAATGATGGCTCTGATGATGTTGGAACATTAGGGGCAATTGGTAAGGGAGTCTCATCAAGAGGATCATTGTTGACAGGCATTTCAGGATGAGAAATGGGATCATCATGCAAAGGTGATAAGAGAAGAATAGAAGGTGAGATAGAAGGAATTAATTCTTCCTCATTAGGATCACTTTGAAAATCTAAGTATCCCCTCTCTTCTATAACTTCTTGAATTGGGTCCAATTCCTTTTCTTTCAATTTTGACCTCTTTCTTCTTATCTTTGGATCACTCTCACATGAACCTTCAAGATTACCTCTCTTATTCAGATCCTCATCATCACCACCACCTTGAACAATATGCTGAGAATTGGGAATTGAAATAGAAGCCTATGAGATGGTTGAAGAGGAAGAACATTCCTGAGTGTCACTTTTTTTCCTTGAAGAACTATCTTTATTTGGTGGCATTGTTGTTGTAGCTTCAAGTATCTTCTTCCTTAACCATTCTTTTGATGTTTTGATGACGTGGGCTGTCCTCTCACCCAATTCTTTCAACTCCCCGCTTGCCCAATTGATAGGTGGTAAGGATAACACTTGAATTTTCTCAAAATATAAAGGATCAATTAAATATGATTTGTCATCCTCTAAGCTAGTCACATCCCATTCTAATCTGAACTTTGTTATCTGCTCAACAGTAGACCTCATCTAATTCCTCCTCTAGAATTTAAAATCATCCTCACAATCCTCCTATAAAGTCTTCAATTTCTAGAAAATGACAATAACAAACACCAACGTTTAAATTATCTCTGACATACCATTTTCCATCAAAAGGGAATCTCACCTTATATGCACCCATAGTTAATTTGGCAATTGTTCTCTGAATGTTTTGAGCATCTGATGAAGACTTGCAATTGTAGTAACCAAGGCCTATAGGAAAAGGAATACCATTTTTCCTTTTATCCTTGCATGTTTTATTGATTCAGCCAATTTGTCTCCATACTTCAATGATAACCAATTTGTCATCCACGTATCTTAGCAACATATAAGGATATCCATTAAACCCCCCAATCCTTATATATGTAAATCTTGAAAAATGGATAAAGTAACTCCCATATTGTTTGATAAGACTGTTCCCTCTGGAGAAATTCTAAGCCTAGTATTCCCTTGGAGTTCTCTTATTGTCAACATGGTGAAAGCATCATTAACCTTGCGGAAAAGTTTGTAGCTTTCTTCTAGTTTCAATTGGTAATAAAAATCATAGATTTGGGTTATGTTATCAAATATTCCATAACTATTGAGCCCTAGCCAAATCTTCATACTTGCAAAGGCATACATGCGATAAGAGGACATGCAAAAGTATTGATTTTCCTCAAATTGGGTTATCTGTTTATGCAAGCTGTCACTTATGATACCTCCCCAATGAATAAATTGGTTACCTACGCTTATGATGGTAATAAATAGGTACATCCATCTTTCAAAATCGTCCGAGTCTTTATCTCTTATTAACTTGTTTAGAAGTACCACCATTTTGGAAATATCTTCAATGAATAGGGACCTGCGAAGAATTCTTGCCAACTGGGACTTTCCCTTTTTCGGTGCTAACAACCAATGTCTTGCAATGGTATTGCAACATCTATCCCTATTCTGAACAAATTATTGTTCTGTCATTTCCATGTTTATATTGGTGAATTGATCCCTAACCGGTAGTTTGAAAATGATCTTAATGGAAATAGAATCTAACCTTGCAACCAATCTACCATTTGAAGTTTTTATCTCTCTAGTTTTGGTATCATAAGCCTTCATACATTCTAGGACAATTTTGGGATGCTAGACAACTACTGGATATCTTGCTGCATTCGCTAACCCACTTTCATATACTTTTTGTGCAAATTGAGGCCTCTTGCCTTCCTTCATGCTTTCTTGAAAATCATGAATACTGATATGCCGCAATATGGTATCTATTATTTAGGGAAGCGTACTCTTAAGTATTGATACACACTTGTAGCCTTGGTATTTATACTTCATTTTGTATAAATCCGCTACTATGCCAATAAATTGATTCCTTGAGTTGCCAAGGGCAGTGATATAATTACCTTTTCTTACAATTTTAGACTTTGATTTCACAAATATCTCTTATTCTTTCTCAAATCTGAAAATTATTTTTGTGTTAAGAAGTCACTAACTTTGGCACAATTTCCACATCTGAGGATTGCGTTTGTTTTGCTAATTGTATCTACTTGTAATTTACAACACCTTCATCAACAAACCCATTTTATACATATCTAGCAATCTACATTATATGATACCACATTTTGTTGGGCAGATTTCGTGCATTGTCTATAAAGGTCGTTGCAACTACAACATCTGACAAAACTCTTCATTCTTTTATGCTTTAATGGATGTCCATACCTTGTTTTAAAACTTTTACTTCCGTGTTGATGGGATTTGTGGAAACCCCAGTATGTAGTTGTGTATGAGGTGGCATCTTGGAAATTTTTTACGTGATCCTATATTTGTGCTGCTACTGGTTTGCTACTATCCTAGATTTTCCCCACAACTGTTGGCAACACATTAAGAAAGGAAAAGGTAAGGCATATTATCAGAATACCATACCTAAATTGGTAATGTGATTGCTTAGTGCGTTGCACATTCTCTAGTAGTTGCTCTCTAGCACCTCACAGAGATCAACATCTTTCCCTTCTACTACCATTTGATATACGTCGTGTATTGATGCTGCTATGGTAGAATATTCTTTATTTTTATAGTACACTTTGTATGCGATGCCCATGGTGGCATATTTGATTGGAGAGTTTGTAATATTTGATACATCTAGTCTGCAACTATTATAGGTGGCTCTTTTGAGCTTGGTTACCTCCAAATTTTTGATTGCCTTCTTTAGTAGAATCTCTCCTTGTGCATATAGCTCTATAACAGTTTGAATGGCTTCTTTTGTAATTCTGTGGGGCTTATCTAGATAGATATATTCATTATGGATGTGGCTCAAGATAATTTAGACCCACTGCTTCGCCTGCGTGAAATCTGAGAAGTCCTTCCAAATGTCCAATCTCTTTTCCTAAATCTAGTTGTATCGTGGAAGGTAGCTTTGTGTGCCTAGTTGTAGGAGGGTTTTCCGGAGTGTTTCAAATGTGTGATCAATCTCTAATAATGGAGCATGGATGTATTTGTGGACATCCTCTGTATAGATTAGATATGCTGAAACCTTAAAGAATGCACTGTCCAATTTATGGACCTCAACGGTGGTAGTCATTAAATGCTATATCCATTGACTCATCTTCTTGCGTTTTATTTGTCCATTACTTTTTTACAGCTCTTTTTTGGTGGTTAAGTGTTACTATATACTATAATACACTAGTATTACAAATATGATAGAATCTTTGTGATCATTCTAGGTTTGTATGATAATGTTTTAATCTGTCCTTATTGACATAGCATTGTAGCACTATACTATTCTAATGTTCTTAACTTGACTTCCTCGGATTTTAGTATATCGCCAATGTAATAGGGGCCTAGCCATTTAACTTTTAATTTTCCCTGCTTCTTGAATTTACTATCGTATAGTAAAATCATGTCAGTTTTCTTGAATATTTTCTATTTGATATTTCGGTCGTGCTATGCCTTTTGTCTTTTTCTTTCCATAAATTGATGATATATTGCAATTTGTCTAGTCTCATCCAATTTTTCCAAAACCTCAATTCTTTGTTTTATTGGTTCCTCATCTATTAATCTTAAGGTGAGTGTGGTACATAGATTGGGAATTATGAAATTTATTGGTAAACTTGCATCCATCCCATAGACTACTTCAAAAGGTGTGAATGTGGTGGATCTTTTATAGGTGGTCTTGTAAGCCTGGAGTACCGCAAGTGTCTTGATATCCCAACTTGTTCTATTTGCATTGCACATCTTAGTTAGGGTGGTGCTTATAATCTTGTTCAAAGCCTCACTTGCTCCATTAGCTTGTGGGAGATAAGGTGTACCTCGATTATGGGTTATCATAAAGCTTTCAAGTAATTTTGTAATGACTTTGTTCACAAAGAGTTTCCCTTGGTCACTAGTTATGCTTAGTGGGCATCTGAATCTTGTAATGATGTTTTGATATATGAATTTTGCGATAGTCTTTGTAGTAAGTTCTTTAGTCGGTTTTTCCTCTACCCATTTGGTTATGTATTCTACATCAGTGATGATAAATTTAGCCTTGGATAGTTTACTAGTGGATCTACGGGTCCAACAAAATCAATAGCCCATTTTTCTAACGATGCTTGGGAAAATATTGGTTGTAAGGGCATTTCGTCCGTTGTTGTGGGCCTTCCCACTCTCTAATAGATGTGACAACTTTTTGCATATTGTTTTGCATCTTATTTAGGGTAGGCTACCATAGTCTTGCTAGCTTTACTTTCTTGGCAGTGGCCTCTCCGGAGTTGTGTCCACCAAATATCCCTTGATGTGCTTCCCTTAAGATAATTTTCTCTCTCATGTTCATATACAACTTGTCGGATGATATCATACCTTCCTATTCTGTACAATTCTCCTACTAATGTGAAGGGAAGGGACTTCCACAATGGTAGTTGTTTGTCTTGCGGAGACATCGTTTGGATATTATCCAGTAGATAGTAGTGTGGTGATTTCATGTAGCTCTTTTGGTACCACAGTTATTCTGAACAAGGTTGTGTCGGGTAGATCTTCTTCATGCTAATCTAGTTCTTCTCCTGTGTCAATTCTTGATAGATAGTCTGAACATTGGTTATTTTTCTCGGCTTGACCATGATTTTAAAACTAAATTCTTGAAACAACAATAGCCATCTGCATATTCTTCCTTGGATGATTAGTTTATTTAGTAGGTATTTCAAGGGCTCATGGTTTTTGTAAAAAGTAAATCTTGTAGATAATAAGTGGTGGTGGAACATGTGTAGGGCATATACCATGGCTAAGGCCTCCCTCTTTGTAGTTGTATAATCCATAGTTCCATGGAGTTTCCTGACGGGGGGATGTGGGGACGGGTTTTGAGGATGGGGGGACCAAGGGCCTAAGTTTGGGAAGACAGGTGGACAGTGGCAGGGTGGCGACATTGAAATACATATAGTACTTGAAAAATATTTATAAAAAGATGTATAAGTATAAGAATTACAAATGAAACTTTGGCAAACTAGTTTTAAGCATTTGAATTTTGAAGTGAACCTTAACTTGACATCGCTCCACTTCTTGCTCCTCCTCAACCCTCTTGCTCTTTATTCTCACTCTTTCACCTTACACTTGCAACTTTCACTCTCACACTAACACTATTAGCTTCTTGTTGATTTTTTTTTTTGTGAATTGAAATGAGAATAGGAGGTAGTTTTATAGATTTTGTGGGGTTTGGGTGGGGCCCATAGGCCATTAGGGTTTGGCCTTGGGCAAAAAAAAAATGATTTTTTTAAAAAGATTTGTTTTTTGGTCATTTGTTTGTAGGAGATGCCTGGGCTTCTTTGAGACAGTTCGAAGACAACTAGGAGTCCTCTAGACGTCTTGAGGACACCCTGGTCCCTCGAAGTCTTAGCGGCGTGTTGAAGACGACAATGTTGGTGGCGCTAGTGGTGGGCTAGGAAAGTGGGGTTTTTTGGGGGGGGGGATGTGTCCCCGTGGAACACTGGTATAATCCTTTTTAGCTTGAGAGAGCTTCTGACTTGCAAAGGGAATTGCATTGTCTTCTCTGTTTTGAGGTTGTGCTAGTACTACTCCTATGGCTATTTTGAAGGCATCCACATGTACGTGGAAAGGAGCTGTCCAATCTAGAAATATTAATATCTGGACTTCCACAATTTTTTGTTTTAGTATATCGAAAGATTGTTGCTAGTGTTATGCCCAACTTATAGATATTAGTTTTTTCTTTAGTAATTCTTCTAGTGGTGTTGCTAGTGTTGCGTACCATCAAATAAATTTTTGATGATATCCAGTATAGCCTAGGAATGTCATTACCTTTGATATTGTCTTAGGTGGCAGTAGTGTCATGATCAAAGCCACCTTCAGAGGGTCTACCATTAAACCTTTCTTGCAAATAATATGTCCCAACAATGTTCCAAAAGGTACCACAAATATGCTTCTTAATGTTTAGAGATATTTGCATGTTTTTGCATCTTTCTAGCATTGTGCAAAGTGTTTGGATATTAACCAAACCATATACTATCTAGTCATCCAAGTAGACTTCTAAGAAGTCATGAATAAAATCTTTAAATGTATTAATCATTATCCGACTGAACATTGCCAGAGCATTCTTCAGACCAAATGGCAAGATTGTGTACATAAGCGACCCCCATTTTGTTGCAAAAGTGGTCTTTGGTTGGTCTTCTTTTCTAATCTTGACTTGATGGTATCTGAAAAATCCATTAGTGAATGAGTATATTTCCTTTCTTGCAACAGATTCTAATATTTATTCTTTGAATGGAGTTGGAAAGGGATTATGGATACAAGCTTTATTGAGTTCCCTAAAATCAATGTATATCCTTATTTTATTGGTCTTCTTGTTTTGGACCAACATGGGGCTGATCCACTCTGAATCCTCAATTGGTTTTATGATCCTAACTGCTAACATCTTGTCCAACTCTATTTTGAATCTCTTTTTCATGTTGGGATTGAACCGATATGGTCTTTTCTTTTTCAATTTGCCTCCTTTCAATTGTATTTTTATTACTTTGGCTTGTTTGATCTCTTTCATATCTGTAAATGTTTGAGGAAATAAGTCTTCATACTTGGACAGGATCTCAATCACTCTTGCAACTACTTTTTCATACCAACAGTCCCCAACTTTAGCTAATTTAGGATTGTCAATGGATGCTATATTCTCTTCTCTTAGCTTGAGGGGTTGGTTGTAGTATTGGTCTTTCAATTCATTATGTAATTGTAGTTCTCTTTCACTGTTTGCTATTTGTATTTCCAATTTAGGATCCGAGTCCACTTCCTGATGTGTAATATAACTTCTTTTCTTCATAAGTTGAGTTTGTTTATCCATCCACTCTATTAATTTCCATATTCCTTTGCTCCACAAAGGTGGTGGAGCTTGTGTGTGAGTTTGTATGTGAGTTTTCTTTACTAGACTAAATATAATTTCTTTCATTTGCCTCAGTGCGGTATGAATGTTTTCATCTTCATCCCAAAATGAGGTGTGAATGAAATCTCTTTGAAGTTCTTGCCAATTCTTTGTTTCGGTCCTTCTCTCTTGATTTATGTACCATGTTTGGACTATTGGCATTAGAGCCCAATAGAAAAGTTGTATGTATAACATGTATAACCTGTTATCGTATTCTCTTCGTCCCTTCCATGCGGTTATACATATTTGTAAGTGCTCCTTCAAAGTGATCAATCCATTGTATTTTGGGATTAGAACATATTCCTTTCTTCCTATAGGTATTTGGTTTTGATAAGAATCTTAAAAGCATGTTAATGGGGAATAGTATCTTTATGAGTTTGCCACAACATGCGGTGTTGTAGATTAATGTATTTTGTACTACTGCAATCCAAAATTTTTCTTTCATAATATTTTTCTCCATTTCATTTATGTAGCCATTTAAGCTTTTGACTCCTGAGAATTTGGGTAGTTTAATGTGTGATATGCCCCTCTGAATATGGTTTATATCTATGGTTTAATGTGTGTGTGTGTGTGAGAGAGAGAGAGAGAGAGAGAGAGAGAGAGATTTTAAAAATATAGTGAAATTTTAGAAATTTTAAAAATATAGTGAAATTTTAGAAATTCATGAGTAATGATAATCATAACTAATCACCAATCATATTGACACATGCATTATAGAGTCAAACAAATTAATACTACAACTACTTAATTGCTTCCATGGACCATAATTCATGTCAAATAGTCAATGTGCCTATGATTTAAAATAATAAAATGCCCAAAGGCTGCAAGTTTGGACTACAAAATGTCAAAATGACAGGGTTGCAAATGTCCAAAACATAGTAATAGAAATTATGATGGCTGCCTCTACTTGGCATCTGCCAACATTGCATCAAAATCAGAACTAGAGTTTTAGTCACTGCCACTATGAGTATGAGAAGTTGGATCATCTAATGGAACTCCAACCAATCCCTCTTGTGTCTCCTCCTCATCAATTTGTGCAGCGTCTCTGGATCAGCATACCACCGTAACGCTGGAGTTTGTCAATAATTAGGAGTCTGACGATCCTGGAGTCGTAGAGCACTATGCACAACCACTAATTTCTTTGCCTCAATTGTGGTGCATCCTTCCCATGCCATGGCCACCATCCAATAGGATCCCTTTGAGCTACTGTAGTTCTATCTACCTTGGCCTCTAGTTTTCCGAATGTTGGACCACGAAGATTATAAAAGTCAGCCCATTGTGTACGAAGTAGACTTGCCTCCTCAACTGAATACATTTTTGAAAAGGCCCTCATAGACCCATCTTTCACCTCGTCATCATCACAAGGAGGCATCTTGCCAACCCTTGGTACATACCATTTCAGATTAAGAGGAAAGACTGCCATATGAAGCGGGGTGTTCATAGTGTTCCCCCACAACATCACAATGGGCTTAATTTTTTGCTCAGATAGTCTCGAATTAGGATCCCTATCAGAAATTGCTTTCTTCATTCTTCCAAGCATGAAGTCAAATCTTTCATAAATCTCTCCAAGACTCGAAGAGTTTGTATCAACATATCTTATGACATCCACATCTGGTGAAATTGTAATGACCCCTTCTCAGAAGCCACTCAGGGTGATCACTTAGCCTTTTTAATTCCCGAAGGCTAAAAGTGAAATCAAGGGAATCCTTTACTTAATTATTTAATATTGCCTGGTGTCAAGTTAATTTTATAAGGTGATATTAAGTAATTAATAAAGTAATGTTTTAAAGTGACTTAAGTGAAATATTTAATATGAACTTTATAAAGTCACTTTAATATCATGAGCGAGAAATTAAGTGGGAAATATAAAAGGCGGAAAGAGGTTTATTTCTCACATTTTGGATTTTATTTTCTCACAACTTTGGAGAGCCTTTGGAGGTTTTCATATTGAGGGTTTTGGATATCCTACTGTTTTAGTTTCGGTTGTGAAACCATCAACCGTAGCTGAGAATCGTTGAGAGAGCCAAATAGGTTTTCTACTTTGCACATTAATGTGGATTTGATGCGTATGAGTTGGAGAGATTTCGACTAATGCAAAAGTGAATTTAAGGCAGGAGATTTAATGAGAAAAATGGAGTGTATCTCAGTCTATTGGGTTACTGTTCATTGAACTTTGCATCTTCATGAAAGTCGAGTTTAGGAGCTTCCCTAGTGATCTTGATGGCGTGACTCTTTGAAGGAGCCCTAGGTGCACTATTTCGAAACACAAGACTCCTGCACAAGTCGTGGAAGTCAAGAAACATGTCAGAATATAAAGGACGTGTTTGTTGGGAGAAGAGCGCTTCATTTATTGCCTTGAAATCTGTTTTGTATTCATGCTAGGAGGCTTGGAAGGTGACGTATGAGGCAACAGAGGTTGGGCGCACAAGTTTCTGGGAGATTCTATGGTCAAAGGAGGATTTGTAGCAGCTGATATGTATTTTGGACCCTTCTCAAGCCGTCACATTCATTCCTAGGTGGAAATCGATTTGTCACCCAGGTCTGAGTAATTTCCAATATTACCTCTTGTGGTTTATGTCACTGTATCTGCAATATTTGTAAGTTCGAGTTTAAGCATTTGTTGTTACGTTTTGAGACTACTGTTTACAAATTATAGTAATTACAATATTCAGTAAATCGCATGGGTCACTGCTATCACAGCCAAAAGATTTTTCTACACAGAGTCTTAGAAAATTGAACCATCTTTCTAATGTTGTCATTGTATGTGTAATGAGTTCGAATTTGCTTGCTAATATTTCTGAAATTAAAAGTTGACATCCATAACATTGTTTGAGTATTGTGAAGTGTACTGCCAAGTCTGAAAGTGAAACTTTGAAAATGCAATGAACCTTCATTTCAAATACAAGTTCTGTGGGTTTCAGAATTGTTGTAACAAGTTTGCATATACTTGCTATTTTGATTATGATTAAAATGCAAGCAAGGAAGTGAGAGCAACTTGATAAAATAGAATATTTTCCAAACTTGGAAAACAATAAAAAAACTTGGTTTTATCCGAGAAGGGATTTTACAGTGGTATTAGAGCTAGCTTCCTGCCAACCTGTGTAAAAGTCATAACTTTTCAATTGCATAAATGTTATGAATCCAGATGATCAAGCTTACATCACATACAAAAGAAGAAGAGCAAGAGAAGTTGGTTTTGATCTTATGTTCCACCAAGTTTCCAGGATGGCAGGACGAGTTTCAGGGACGACAATTTTTTGAGGGGATTTTAGGGGATGGGGGAACGGCTGTATAGTATATATATATATATATAGAGAGAGAGAGAGAGAGAGAGAGAGAGAGAGAGAGAGAGAGAGATTTTAAAAATATAGGGAAATTTCAGATATTCATATGAGTAATGATAATCATAACAATGAACATTCATAAAGTTGCAAATGTAATCACCAATCATATTGACATATGCATCATAGAATCGAATTATTGAACAAATTAATACTACGACTACCTAATTGCTTCCATGGACCATAATTCATGTCAAATAGTCAATGTGCATATGATATAAAATAATAAAATGCCCAAAAGGCTACAAGTTTGTACTACAAATGTCAAAATGACAAAGTCACAAGTGTCCAAAACATAGTAATAGAAAGTATGATGGCTGCCGCTACTCGGCATCTGCCAACATTGCGTCAAAATCAAACTTAGAGTTTGTCACTGTCACTGTGAGGGGTTGGCTCATCTAATGGAACTCCAACCAATCCCTCATGTCTCTCCTCCTCATCAATTTGTGCGACGTCCTCTGGATCAATATCCCACCGTAATGCTGGAGTCTGTCTATACTCAGGAGTCTGACGATCCTAGAGTCGCAAAGCACTATGCACAACCACTAATTTTTCTGCCCGTCTAGAGGTCAGCCTATTCTTCTTGATAGAGTGAATAAAGCTGTATGTTGACCAATTCCTCTCTGCAGTAGAGGAACTAGGAACCTGTGAGAGGAGACAAACTAAATTAGTAATTTACTAATTAGGACATTCAATTTAAATTATGATTATATAAATGTTCAAACTTCAACACTAATCTAAATCAAATTATGTTAATCTAATGTATTACCTGTGAAAGGAGGCGAATAGCAAGCGTCCTCAATTGTGGTGCATCCTTCCCATGCCATGACCACCATCCAATAGGATCCCTTTGAGCTGCTGTAGTTCTATCTACCTTGGCCTTTGGTTTGCTAAATGTTGGACCACAGAGATTAACAAAGTTAGTGAACTGTGTACGAACTAGACTGGCCTCCTCAACTGAATATATTTTTGCAAGGGCCTTCATAAACCCTTCTTTCACCTCATCGTCATCACAAGGAGGCATCTTGTAATGAGCCTTGCTCAAACTGACCTCAAAATGCTGATAAAGCACTCAAGGAATATTGTCAAACAATTCAAATGCAAAGTCTGATCTTGCTGGTACAGAATTTCAGTCTGATGTATTTGCTTGAAGAAGATATGAAAGCACTCTAAATGCTTGAAAAAATGATTCTATAATGACTATACTCAAATGAAGATGCAATATGAACTTCTTTTGCTTTTCAAATGCAATAACATGAGAAACTAGGAATGCAATGTGCAAGTACAGCAAGTAGACGTTATGTCAAACACTTGCCATGCATTCTATAAACGTTAACTTGAAGCAAATAACTAAATCTCAGACCAGCAACTATTCTCCCTTTTATTGCTATCAAATGGAGCCTTACATTATTCTTCACAAATTGCCAAGACTCTTGGCATATACAAGAATTACAAATGTATGATATGCTGAAAAATGCACCCCTACAGCTATAACTAAAAGCTACGCTTATACAATGAAATGATGGACTATATGCAAATGGAACCTGGTTTGAAAGAAGCGCCCTTGAGGAGAGATGAAGAAACAAGCAATAGCCAAGTGAAATGTGGACCTTCCAAGCCAAATCAAGCTCCCTAAGCCAGCCGCCCTTGTTCTGGTCTGATGGCCAAAATAAAATAATATACAACATATATTTATTGTCTCAAGCATCAAACATCTTTGCCATGCTCCAAGGAAGTGGGCGCATCAAGCCTTGAGTGAAATTGCTGCAACATGAGGACTCCACAATCAAAATCATACCTTCCATAGGTGTCCCTATCACTGTGATCTCAGCCTTGTTAAATAATTGGTGGAGCCACAAAATCATGCCAATAACTTCAGAAAATAATGTCCACCCTCCTTAAGTTCAAGTGCTGCTCTTCATGGAGAAATCATTGCCAAAGGAGGCAACTATGAGCCAAGTCGTGGCCTGTAGAAGCTGGTCTTTTATGACTGGAAAATAAACCAGAATATACCTATGAGCTGAAGATGCAAGTCGAACTCTTGTTATCACAAATTGATGAAAAATGAAATGCTCCAATGATGCCTCCAATGTTTCCAATCGAATCTTCTGCAAAATTGGCCAGAGGCCACAAATTTTGCGCAATAAAATAATCAACCCAGCAATACCTCAGCTGCTATGATGACTCCAAACCCTTATTTTAAGAGTACAATAATACATCAGCTATTGTACTCAAATAATTTTCCACAATGAAGCACAAGATTGGACTTCTGAAGTGAAGCCCACAATCAGCAATAATTCAGCTGATATCTCATAGCCTCAAAATTGTGTAACCAATGAGGGTTTTCGTCCCCAAAGGTCCTCCAATGGTTGAAACCCTAGCTGGCTTCTCCACCACCAAAAGTCATCAATTCAAACAACAATTCCTGGATGATGAGAATGAAGCCCATGATGTCAATTTATACTTTTTCCTCAAGAGGTCGGCCACCTTCTAGAACTTTCCCAAGTCACCTTCTATTTTTATAATATTATAATATTATTTTATTATTTTAATATTGCATTTTATAATAATATAAAATATAATCTCACTAATAAAGTGCAACATAACATTATAATATAATATAAAGGTTTCCATCAATAGAAATATCCATGATGATACTAGGAAAACCTTCATGAAGTCACGAAATGAGCCAACCAATCAACTGGGTATCTGCCAAATGACCCTCTTATCACGCGCCATTAGCCTATGAGAATCAGGAATTGGCTAATTCCTCTAAACTCCATTGCTCATGAAAAAGGGGACATTACACATCCTACCAGGTCTAGGTACATACCATTTGGGATTAAGAGCAAAGGCTGCCATATGAAGCGGGGTGTTCATAGTGTTCCACCGCCGCGTCACAATGGGCCTAATTTTTTGCTCATATAATCCCGAATTAGGATCCCTATTAGAAATTGCTTTCTTCATTTTTCCAACCATGGAGTCAAAAGTTTCATAAATCTCTCCAAGACTTGGAGAGTCTGTATCAACATATCTAATGACATCCACAACTGGTGAAATGATGGAACAAATATATCTGCAAACAAAAATTTGAAAAAAGACAAGTTAGAACTTAGAAAATAAAAAAATAAAAAAATCATATATTTTTTTTTTATAAAATCAGCAATCAATAATTTTTTTTTACCTCACATTGAACCACCAATTATCATCAAGAATTTTTTGTTTGATGCTTCCTTTTGCAATGCTTGCCATAGACCATCTATTCCACTCTGAATTAACCATCATCAACTGTAGAGCCTCCTGTACCTCAAGCATCCTCTCTAACAAAATAAAGTAGCTAGCATACCTTGTTGCTACAGGCTTGAGAAATTCCTTCTTTGAAAATGTCCTAAAGAGGGCAAGTGAGGTGTGATGGTTGCAAATAAACATTTGAATGTCTCTAGCCTCTACAACCACCTGCACCCAATCTATCTTCTCTATGTCTTTCAATGTGTTGTTCAACGCATAAACACAAGGGGTCCAAAAGATGTGCTTGTAAGCACTTTCAACCATCAAACTTGCTAATCTGCACACACGTGCTGAATCAGTAACCACCTGCACAACATTGGCTGCCCCAACCTCCTCTATAGCCTCTTTCAAAATATTAAATTGGGATTCTGCATCCTTATGCTTCCCAGAACAATCAACGGCTCTAAGGAAATATGAACCAGCTGAACATGTGACTATGATGTTTATAAGTGGCCGCTGTCTAATATCGGTCCACCCATCCATGATAATAGAGCAGCCTGTTCTAATCCAACACTGTCTCATGTCCTCCATCACCACACTCACCTTAGAATATTCTTTTTCAAGGAGTGTAGTGCGTAATTTATTTTCTATAGGGGGAACGAATGAGGTACCAACAACTGCCATATCTCTAAACATTTGTTTGAAGTAGGGAGAATGTGCTACATGGAATGGGATGGCATGGGCATAGAAAAATTTGGCAATGGAAGACTCTGCCACATCTCGTGCTTGCATATTGAACATACTTGCAACTGTATTTTGCTGCTCAGTAGAAGTAGCAGCCTTCCTCTTCCCTCTTGTGGAAATATGAACATCACCTGCACCACTACTACCACTACCAACACTAGGACTACCAAGCATAGAGGGCATAGGTGAGGTTGAATATGCGGATTGAGTTTGCATTTGCTGATCCATAGGCCTTCCTCCGGCCTCTATGTGCAATCTATAACACGCTATCCTCTCAAAATCTTTTATTTCTGTACAACCCTTGACCCCATGGCCTCCAAAACCCAATAGATAAGAATAGACTCTTGTATAGCTCCAATAATATTTATCTTTGCAAATGTGACATAGCCACAATCTACTACCCTTAGTGTTTTTCCCTTTGCCTTGGTCTATACATGATGCTAGTTGAAGAAGAGGTTTTTTAGGATTAAAAGGGCCTTTTGTATATTTTTTCAAATCTTCAGAAGGGATATCAAATGGGTTTGTTTGAAGCTGCCCCCTATGAACTGATTGGGTTTCTTCCCCCCTCTAAACATGCCCACTATCTTCACTACTGCTGCTCATTTTGTTTTGTTTTTGTTTTTGCAAACTGAAAATAAAAAAAAAATACAAAAATTCATACATTTTATCATTTTAACTTAGAAAAAAATGAAAGATAATGGAAGAATAACTTACCTCTTTCACATGTCTTGCTGGTTGCCTTCTTAATGCTCTCCTTTTTTTCCTCCTAAATGCTGGTTTTTCTTCTCCAACACCTCCTTCAAACCCTCCTCTTTCTCTTCTCACTTTTGCTCTTGGCTGCAATTTTATTTTTTGGCAAGTTAAAATGAGGTCAAATGAAGGTAAGCTGTTTTAAGTGGCCATATTAGGGTTGGGAGGGCGTGGGGTCCACAAAATGCTGCTGGGCGAAGGGAGACGGTCGACCGTCCTCGGGATAGCTAGGCGTCCCCTATCCGTCCCTTGGACGACTGGTCGTCCCCCTTCTGATCCGGGACGTTTCGTCCAATCGAGGACGTTCCCAAAAATCGGGGACTTTTTGGGGACGGCTGTCAGCCTTCCCCTAGACGTACCCCGTCCCCAAAACGTTCTCGGGACGGGTACAGTGGGCAAAAACTCAGGGGACGCGTCCCCCTGTTTCCCTGTTTTGATCTGTTTTATTTCGATATTTCATCTGAAGAGGAAATTATGGGAGAGAGACATGATATGGGAGATAGGCGTGACATACCTTAGGGTAGCACCTATCAGATTCTTAATGACTTGGCTAGAAGCCAACAACAAGTGGTTCAGCTATTAAACCAACTTGTGAATTGTGGAAACAATGGGGTTAACAATGGTAACAATGGAAATAATGGTACAAATGGGCACAACGGAGGTAATGGGAATGATGGAAATAATGCAGAGGAAAGTAATATTCATATTTCGACACATAGTCGTGCTAGGTCAGCTAGTAGGGTAACACCCAGGCCCCTTATGCGTCAATTTTTGGGAGGTCAACCAGCTGATAATCAGGGGCAGCAGGCACAAGGAGAGGGGTTTTCAGATTACCTGAGAGAGTATGGTCTTTGGGGGATGTGTTCCATGTTGCTATGACATTGAAGGAATTCTATGCTATTAAGTACAAAAACAGGCCCAGAGACAACAACAGGGGACCCTAGAATCAAGATTTGAAACACAAAGTTGGAAAACTTTCTATTCCGTCGTTCGATGGTTCCAACAAGTGTATAGCTAGAGCTTGGGTGCAGAGGTTGGATACCTATTTCTAGCTTAATCCTTTGTTGGAGACAAAAGCAATTAAATATGCTACGTTGCACTTGGAGGGTGAGGCACATGAGTCGTGGTACCACAAACTTGTCACTTTGGGTCATGCGAACATCACTTGTTATCTGGACTTCAAACAGAGATTGATGGACATATTTGATCAGAAGGATCCAGAGCTGCATTTCAGGGAGTTGGCTCAGCGTAGATAGAGTGGCACAATGGACACCTACATTGCCAAGTTCCAAAGATTGACAGTTATGGTCACAAACATTTCAGAGCAGAGATTGGTCATGTTGTTCATTGATGGTCTTTTTGAGCCACTTCGTGGTTGGATTAAGGCTTTCAAATCCGAGTCACTGTAGGATGCCATTATTTGAGCTCGGGATATGGAGCACTTGGCACCTAAAAACAAATTCCCATCCAAGCCATTCATTCAACAAAAGAACAAAGACAAGAAACCCTTTCAGAAAGAGTGGCCTAAAAGGAGTAAAACCGAAGAGGAAGAACGCTGGGAATGTAGGAGAAAATAAATTTAGTATAATTGCAAGGAGTGTTGGGAACCGGGTCATTGTTGTTTGGGTAAGGGAAAGGTCCACTTTATGGAGGTTGTATTAGATGAATAGGATGAGGGTGAGATTAGACAGGCACAGGGCAGTGAGGACAGTAGTTCTGATGATGAGCAGCCACAGGTGGAAACTAAGAGTAGAACTGTCGCTACTATTTGAGGTACCCCTAGATTCAATTCATTCAGAGTTAGAGGGGTCGTGCAGGGTCAGCGTGTTACAACATTGATAGACAGTGGGGCAACCCACAACTTCATTGACTAAACCTTAGTGGCTAGGCCGGGTATACCGACATAGGACTTTGAGGGGTTCAATGTTATGGTTGCAGATGGGTTCAATATATCATGCGCGCAGAGTGTTCCTCAGTTGAGTGTCGTCTTGGGAAACTACACAGTCACATATGACTTTAATGTAGTTGACTTGGGTGATGCGAATGTTATACTTGGTATTCAATGGTTGCATTCGTTGGGTAAATATTCACATAATTTCCAGACTATGAAGCTGAAGTTTGGGGCAGTGGATGGTAAGAAGGTTGTGCTCTGTGGAATGGCTAATGGGGCCCCGAAGATTGTGTTAGCAAAGAGGATGGAGAGTATATTTAGGCATGGAGATGTAGCGTGGGTAGCAAAATGTCTAATCACAACTAAGGACACACTTGACAAGGATCAATCAGATGATATTGACATACAAACACTTTTGGGTAAACACGATAGAGTGTTTGGGGAGATTCCTCCAGGGAGGTCACCAGATAGGGGGTTTGAGCACACAATTGATTTGGAGGAGGGGGCCAAGCCTGCTATTACCATCCCCTATCGTCATCCTAAACAGTTTAAGGATGAAATAGAAAAAGCAATCAAGGAATTTGTTGATATGGGACACATATGGCTGAGTTCCAGCCCTTTTGCTTCTTCTGTGGTCTTGGTGAAGAAGAAGGATGGAACAATGAGGATGTGCATAGACTACAGGGCTCTCAACAAGAAGACCATCAAAAATAGGTACCCAATACCCAGGATGAATGAGTTGCTAGATGAGCTTCATAGGGTAGTATACTTCTCTAAGATAGATCTTTGCTCAGGGTACCACCAAATTAGAGTTAGAGAGCAGGATATTTATAAGATAGCCTTTTGGTGCCATTACAACTATGATGAATTCTTAGTCATGCCCTTTGGCTTGACTAACGCACCTACAACATTTCATTCTTGCATGAATCACATCTTTAACAAGCAGTTGCGTAAATATCTCCTTGTATTCTTCGATGACTTGCTCATATACAACAAAACGTGGGATGATGACCTTAAGCAGTTGGATGAGGTATTAAGTATTGTGGAGGAGCAGTCTTTGTATGCTAAGGCCTCAAAGTGTGAGTTTGGCCTTAAGGAGATACTGTATTTGGGACATGTTATTAGTGCACAGGGTGTTCTGGTCCATTAGGAGAAGATCTAGGGAATTCTTGATTGGCCACTACCTAGGACACTTACAAAGCTGCGAGGGTTCTTTGGACTATGCAGCTATTACAAGTGTTTTGTTAGATGAATTTCTTAGTTGGGGGCACCATTGACAGACTTGACAAAGAAGGGAACATTCAGTTGGTTTGAGGAGGCAGAACGAGCGTTTTACAAGGTCAAGGAGGTGATTAGCATTTGCCTAGTGTTGGCACTTCTTGATTTCACACAACTGTTTGTTCTCGAGTGTGATGCATTTGGTGAGGGTATGCGTGTAGTATTGATGCAAAACAAACACCCTATTGCTTTTGAGAGCTGCAAGTTGAGGGGACCTGAGAGACTTTACTCAATTTATGAGAAGGAGATGCTTTCCCTAATGCATGCATTGGCGAAGTTCACGAAGTATTTGGTTGGAGGTAAGTTTGTGGTGAGGACGAACCACAACACTCTCAGGTATTTTTTGGAGTAGAAAGACTTGAATGAGAGACAACAAAAGTGGGTCAATAAAATATAGCCCTACGATTTTGACTTTGAGTATGTGAAAGGGAACAAGAATGTTGTTGCAGATGCCCTTTCCAAGAAGCCATCAACTTGCTCACTTGTAGAGGTTTCAACAGATTGGAAATCCCATCTTTTGGTAGAGTATTCCAAAAACAAGTTTACATGTGAGGTGATGGACAGACAGGTATAGGATGATCGGTACAGAGTTATGGATGATATTATTTTCTACAAGGGGAGAATCTACCTAGTGCTAGAATTTGAACTCAAGGAAAAGGTTCTGCGAGCTTCACACGACACACTGTTAGTAGGTCATCAGGGTTACTTCAAAACATATCGGCGGGTTAGAGAGAGGTTCTCTTGGAAGGGCCTCAAGGAGGATGTATTGAGGTATGTTAGGGAGTGTACGACTTGTTAGCAAAACAATTCAGAGCATTTACATCCAACGGTTTATTGCAGCTTCTGTCCATACCTGAGCAGAAGTGGGGGAGCATTTCCATGGATTTGATCACCGGTCTACCCAAGGTTCATAATGAGGACTGCATATATGTGGTTGTGGACCGTTTGACGAAATATGGTCATTTCTTCGCCATATCAAAATATAAGGCACCCTAGGTAGCAGAATTTTTCTTTAGGGAGATTTTCAGGTTGTATGGACTGCCGAGATATATAGTGAGTGATAGGGACAACAGGTTGCTAAGTGCTTTTTGGTAGGAGTTATTCAGGTTGGCAAGGACGGAGTTAACTTTGAGCACGAGCTATCACCCCTAGATAGGTGAACAGATTGAGATAGTGAACAAGTGGATTGAGGGGTACTTGCGTAACTACATTTCAGGACAACAGAGAGTGTGGGTCAAGTGGTTGCACTTGGTTGAACACTGCTACAATACCACTTACCACATGTCGATTGGCATGCCACCTTTCTGTGCTTTGTATGGGTATGATGCACCATCCTTGATGGACTTAGCTTTTGGTGAGAGCAGAACTCCCAAGGCTAAGGATTGGATTCAGGAGAGCCAGGATATTTTGAGAGCTCTTAAGGATAATTTGCAGTTGGCTCAGAATCAACAGAAGACATATGTAGACAGGCATCGGGTTGAGCAAAGTTTTGAGGTTGGGGATATGGTTTTCCTTTGTTTGCAGCCATACAGATAGTCTTTGTTGAAGAAGAGTGGGGCAAAAAGGCTCAAGCCTTGGTTTTATGGGACCTACAAGATCATCAGATGTGTTGGGGAGGTAGCATATGAATTGGATTTTCCAGAGGGAAGTAAGATCCATAATTTATTTCATGTTTTGTGCCTCAAAAAGGCCTTGGGACAACAGTTTACTTCATCTTCCGAGTTAACCCATTGGATGAGGAGGGACATTTGGTGCTGATTCCTAAGGAGATAGTTGATACCCAAGAGAAGAGAATGAAAAACAAAGTGTTTAAGGAGTTTTTGGTCAGATGGAGAGACTTGCCAGTAGAGGACGCAACTTGGGAGGGAGAACAGATTCTATAGCATCCCAATTTGCAATTGCTTGAGGGCGAGCAATCTCAAGAAGGGAGGACTGTAATGTCCCTTTCTTAGTAGCCACTCAGGTGATCACTTAGCCTTTTTAATTCCCGAAGGCTAAAATTGAAATTAAGGGAATCCTTTACTTAATTATTTAATATTGCTTGGCGTCAAGTTAATTTTATAAGGTGATATTAATTAATTAATAAAGTAATGCTTTAAAGTGACTTAAGTGAAATATTTAAAATGAACTTATAAAGTCACTTTAAATTTCGTGAGCGGGAAACTAAGTGGGAAATATAAAAGGCAGAAAAAGGTTCGTCTCTCACATTCTGGATTTTATTTTCTCACAACTTTGGAGAGCCTTTGGAGGTTTTCATACTGAGGGTTTTGAAAACCCTACTGTTTCTGTTTTGGTTGTGAAACCATCAACCCAAGTTGAGAATCGTCGAGAGAACCAAACAGGTTTTCTACTTTGCACTTCAATGTGGATTTGATTTGTATGAGTTGGAGAGATTTCGACTAATGCAAAAGTGAATTCAAGGCAAGAGATTTAATGAGAAAAATGGAGTGTATCTCAGTCTATCTGCTTATTGTTCATTGAACTTTGCATCTCCATGAAAGTTGAGTTTGGGAGCTTCCCTAGTGATTTTGATGGCGTGACTCTTTGAAGGAACCCTGGGGACACTATTTCTAAGTACAAGACACCTGCACAAGTCATGAAAGTGAAGAAATAGGTCAAAATATAAAGGACGTGTTTGCATATACTTGCTATTTTGATTCTGATGAACATGTAAGCAAGGAAGTGAGAGCAACTTGATAAAATAGAATATTTGCCAAACTTGGAAAAGAATCAAAAAAATTGGTTTTATCCGGGAACGGATTTTACAGAAATGATGGAGCAAATGTATCTGCAAACAAAAAATTGAAAAAAGACAAGTTAGAACTTAGAAAATCAAAAAATATTAATAATAAAATCATATTTTATTTTATTTTTTATAAAATCAACAATCAATAACAAATTAGTAATTGTTTTACCTCAAATTGGACAACCAAGTATCATCAAGAATTTTTTGTTTGATGCTTCTCCCTTCTGCAGTGCTTGCCATAGACCATCTATTCCACTCTAAATCAACCATCATCAACTGTAGAGCCTCTTGCACGTCAAGCATCCTCTCTAAAAAAATAGAGTAGCTGGCATACCTTGTCTGTACAAGCTTGAGAAATTCCCTCTTCAAAATTGTCCTAAAGAGAGCAAGTGAGGTGTGATTGTTGCAAATAAACATCTAAATGTTTCTAGCCTCTCCAACCCCTTGGTGAACCCAATCTATCATCCCTATGTCTTTCAATGCGTTATTCAACACATGAACACAACAAGGGGTCCAAAAGATGTGCTTGAAAGCACTCTCAAACATCAAACCTACTAATTTGCACACACGTGCTGAATTAGTGATCACTTGCACAACATTAGCTGCCCCAACCTCGTCTATAGCATCTCTCAAAATATGAAATTGGAATTTTGTGTCCTTGCGCTTCCCAAAACAATCAATGGCTCTAGGAAATATGAACTAGCTGTACATGCGACTATGATGTTGATAAGCGGCTGATGTCTAATATCAGTCCACCCATCCATGATAATAGAGTAGCCCGTCCTAATCCAACACTGTCTCATGTCCTCCATCACCACACAAACCTGAGAATATTCTTTGCCAAGGACTGTACTGTGTAGTTTATTTTCTCCAAGGGGGGTGTATGAGGTACCGACAACTGCTACATCTTTAAACATTTGTTTGAAGTAGGGAGAACATTCTACATGGAATGGGATGGCATGGGCATAGAAAAATTTGGCAATGGAGGACTTTGCCACATCTCGTGCTTGCACATTGAACATACTTGCAACTATATTTTGCTGCTCACTAGAAGTACTAGCCTTCTTCTTCCCTCTTGTGGAAACATGAACACCTCCCACACAAATACTACCACTACTAACAATAGGACTACCAAACATAGAGGGCATAGGTGAAGTTGAATGTGCGGATTGAGTTTGCATTGGCTGCCCCATAGGCCTTCCTTCGGCCTCCATGTGCAATCTATAACACTCTACCCTGTGGAAATTTTTTATGCTTCACAAACCTTGACCCCATGGCCTATATAACCCAATAGATGAGAATAGACTCTTGTGTAGCTCCCATAAAATTTATCTTTACAAATTTGACATTGCCATAATCTACTACCCCATGTGTTTTTCCATTTGTTTTGGTCTATACGTGATGTTAATTGAAGAAGAGGTTTTTTAGGATAGAAAGGGCCTTTTGCATATTTTTTCAAATCTTTGGAAGGGATTTCATATGGGTTTGTTTGAGGCTGCCCCCTTTCACCCGATTGGGTTTCTTCTCCGCTTTCAACATGCCCACTACCTTCACTACTGCTACTCATTTTGTTTGGTCTTGGTTTTTGCAAATTGGAAATAAAAAAAGAAATATAGAAAATCATACATTTCATCATTTAAACTTAGAAAAAAATGGAAAAAAAGAAGAAAAAAATGGAAGAATAACTTATCTATTTCACTTCTCTTGTCGGTTGTTGTCTTAATGCTCTCCTTTTTGCCTACTAGATATTGGTTTTTCTTCTCCAATAGCTTCTTCAAACCCTCGTCTTTCTCTTCTCGCTTTTCTCTTAGCTGCAATTATTTTTGGCAAGTTAAAATGAGGTCAAATGACTTTCAAATGAAGTTTTAAGTTAGCATATTAGGGTTGGGAGGGCGTGGGGTCCACATAGAAAAGCATTAAAAAAACCTGTTTTAATTTTGGACTTTTTTTATGTTCTAAGGTTACTGGAAAATAGGGGACAGCTGGTTGTGCTTGGGACGGTCGAGGGACGCCTAGGTGTCCCCTGACCGTCCCTTGGCCATCCTTGGTACGTTTTCGCCAATCCAAAATGTTCCAAAAAAAGGAAACATTTTGGGGACGCCTGGGAAATGTTCCCAAGGTGTCCCCTGTCCCTAAAATGTCTTGTGTACGGGTACGAGGGGCAAAAGGGCAGGGGGCGCGTCCCCATGGACCACTGGTTTATATGTTTTGTCTCCTCGGGGAGGGGAGCCAGGCTATCACTTATTTCCTCTTTTGATTTTTGCAGTGTATTATTCTTAGTTGTGGTACTTTGTGATACCTTTTTTGGGCGATTTTGCACCACAAAGGCTCTCCTAAACCCATATACCTTGTGGGAAGTGAGCTTTGGCTCTTCCTGCATCCAAGCCACAAACACTTCCTTGCCATCTGTATTGCCTTCTTTGCTGTCTAGTTCAATTTTCCTTTCAATGGTGGGTTCTTCAAGTATGTTTGTTTTCAATAGTGTGGAAATTGAACTATATTGTTATTGTTTGAAAAGGATATTTCCTCTTTTTTGGAGTCCACTATTCGTTTCTTGTTGACGAACCATTGTAATTCTAGTAGAGCTTAGAATGTGTTGAAAGGTTCTTTCAAGTATGTATGTTTTCAATAGTGTGGAAATTGAACTATTTTGTTATTGTTTGAAAAGGATATTTCCTCTTTTTCCGAGTCCACTATTCCTTTCACTTTGACGAACCATTGTAATTCTAGTAGAGCTTAGAATGTCTTGAAAGGTTCTTTCATTGCTACTACTTCAAAATTTATTATTAATTGACACCTTGTACGTTGACCTCCACATTTTTCCAAGTGCCCATGGTTTGCATGCCTGAACCATCCGTTAAGCTGATATTGTACGGAGTGTTATTTTTTGCCTTCATAGTTCCTTCAAAGTCTTTTGTGGTATAATATTGCTATTTGCTCCCAGGTCTACCATGATTTGCTTAACTTTCTGGTGATTAAGATGTGCAGTTATCATTAGTCAAGTTATCATTAGTGTCTATTCTTCTAATCCCGACCAGTTTGTTGTGTTCTTCTGACTTGTGGCGAGAAATTGGGGTGGTTGTCCCATTGTTTGCCAAACTGTTCTAATTTTCTCAGTAGGTTTTTATGTTTTCCCTTTGTGGCCAACTGTTTTAGTAGAGTCACCTCTTCCTCTAAAAAATAACTCTTTTGTTCCTTTTTAATAATTGGTTTTGTATTGTCAACAATTTTATGATGTTCCTTTTTTGGTATTAATTGTTTTGCTTCATCTTCTTCTTCATATTCTTCCTCATCTTTTGTATTTATCGTGATTGGTTTATTTTTGGCGGTATATGTTCCCTCGCTGGTGATTATTGCAATTTTGTTTTTCTTATTTTTTAGTATTTCTATTTTTATTTTTCTATCTTTGCTTTTCCTCCTGGTAGTATTCTCCAGAGGTATCTTCCTCTATGGAAGTGTCAGATGACCAGTTATCTTGTTTTTGACATCTTCTTGCCCCTTGTGGTTGGTTTAATGGGACTTTTCTAATGACTCTTGCACCTCTATTAGTTTCTTGATGTTCATTGCTCTTTGATTGGGCCATGGTATTTTGAAAATATTGTTGAACCCTTTCGCATGTAAAAATATCATGGTCGGGGTTTTCACAAAATACACACTTATTATTCGACCAACATTTTGTGGCATAGTGACCTATTTTAGCGGGTTTAAAGCATGTTTTGTCATCTCTTTTGCGGTTTACTCTTCCATGTCCTTTTCCTTCTCTGTAACTTCCCGAGGATTCGTGATGCTCTAAGTAATTTTGTAGAGGGTTATTTTACATGGAGTTTGCATTTCTATTGTTTGTCTATGGGGGTACCCTATGTCCATGGTCTTGGATTTAGAGGGGTCACTTTACGAGCCCCTTGACGTATGTCATTTTCTATCAGTGTCGGGATCATAATTTTGGTACTTAAGGCATTGAAGGTCATGATTTGTGTTTTGATTTCTAACTTGAAACCCTAGAGATGGACTCTCATATATTGTGTGGTCATCCCACTCTCTGCATAATCCACAATACACTAATTGGAGTGTCCTTGTTATTGTTTGGAGTTCCACTCTTATGGTGGCGGCCCACTTTGCACCCTATGCTTTTGGACAATCATTTTGTGTGTGTCCTCTTGACCAATATGTGCAACATTTATTTTGTTTTCCTTTGTTTGGTTCTTCCTTTTGCCATTATTTCTTGGTGTAATGTTAATTGTTCAATGATCGCCTGCATTTTCTCTAGAACATTGTTTTCTTTGTCATTATCTGCTCTCCTTCAGGGTTGTGCCTCTATGTGGTATGTCATGGTTACCGCATCTGAGTATGTATTGAAGGATCTACCATCCAAAGCTACCCTAATTTTTTTGTCCAGGCTATAGATAAACCACTCACCTTTTTGTTATTGTGTAAGGGGTTCGTTGAGTTTGCAGGAGACTTCCTTAAATATTTGATCATAATCCTTCACTGATTCTCCCTTTTTTTGTACCAATTCTCTCATTTTACTTGCATTGTTAGATGATACTTTTACAGTGTCCAAATTTGTCAAAAATTCCCTTTTCACCTCGTCCCAATCTTTATCGTGCTTTGAATAAGTTTTTCTTTACCAACCTAGTGCTTCTTTTCTCAATGATCCAACTAATTCAAACAACTTAACTTTATCTTCATCCACTCCTTTTCTTTGCCACAGTGACGAGTATAAAAATATGTTCCACAACTTTAGTGGTGTCTTTACTGAACACTAGGATTTTGATTGAAGGCTCCAAGTAGGGTTAGCTTTTCCTTGTTTTGTTTTGCGGATGGGTTGAGTCTCTTTCATCTCCTTTTTGCTAATTCTTATGGCTACATGCTTATTTTGTCCACCCTTGTCCCTTGCTAACTTGGTCTCAAAGTATTCTTTTCCCAAAATTTCTTCACAATCTGTTGTAACTTGTTATTGTGGACTCTCTTCTTCTTGCAGTGTGTTTTAAACTAAATTCTCCTAGCAGTATATGGTATGGGGGATGGGTCTTGGTTCGGGGGTTGTGACTCTTCATAATGGCGTTTTGTGCTTGGTGATAACTTTTTGTTTGTAAGTGACATCTGATTTGTTATTTTTTGACAAATCTTTTCCGAAATTAATTGGGGGTTTATTTCCTTCTTCTAGCTCTTCTACTCTTAGTTTTATTACATTTTTATTAACCAATTGTTGTAAGTAATCTTCATTGATAAAGAGTATTTTTCTTGGGGTTTTTAGAAGTTCCATGAATTTTTCATCTAATTTAATTGTGATGCTTGATAAATATGGTTTCATTTTTGGTGTTTTTAGTTAAATGTGGTAGTGTTGAAGCCTCATCACTTCCATGACCATCTGCCTTGAACTTTCTTGATGCCTCATAGCTTTCTAGGCTTCCTTTTGAATGTATTAGGATTTCTTCAGCCATATTGAGAAGGGAGGTTACTTGTTCTTGAGTTTTCCATTTTTCTTTTTTTTCCGGTAGCACCCACAACAACGTGCTCAACAACACCTTCCTTGTGACACTCTCTCTCTCTTTTCTCTGCAATCTGCATTCTTCTCCGACATCTTTCCTCCCTCTTTCCACTCTGTCTTTGCCTCCTTTCTTTTGAATTTGGGTTGCCATTTTGGTTTTCCTTGCCAACTTAATCTCCTCTCTAATTTCTCTTGATTTCTTGTCATCACTTTTTGCCATGGGTGTTTTTGATTTGGTATTATTCCTTTATTTCACACCATGATAGTTGTTTTGTATCTACTTTGATTATCTCACATCTTTTGAGGGATTCCTTTCGGAGATCCCCCCTTTCCATTCTCCATCCCTTGGATACCTAACCTTGTCTCATGAGGTTGACACCAAAGGGATACTATCGCAAGTTCTGAAAAGAATTTCATCTTTCTTTTTACAATGTGATCTGATTTTTTTCTTTTGTTTTTTGATTTCCTTTGTATCACCTAACTAGGGTCTCAACAACGAAATTGATGTTAACAAGAAAATGGAGGGATACAAATCGGAGTTTTGTGCCCTAAATATTCTCTATAATTTGTATTATACCCTTGACTCAGCAATAAAAAGTGATCAAACATTAGTGTATAATGTGGAACAAACAAATCAACAAAACATGAACAAGATCTAAAGAACATTCAAAGTATCTCATATATTAGGCAACCTCATATCTATTATATTTCCATTATCTCATCATACCATCTTTTGTACATTACTCTTACCTTCTTTCTATCTCTTTATATATCTATCTTCTATCATTTACATCTCTCTCTCTCTCTCTCTCTCTCTCTCTCTCTCTCTCTCTCTATTACATAGTATTCTATCCTATACATATAATTTCCTGATGGGATGTGTCCCTTACAATTTACCCTACTTGGAGTTTCCTTGTCGGCTAGGAGCTCCGCAACCCTCCTGCGGTGGTTTGCTGTAGGATTTACTTATTTGTTTTGTACTTTGGTTTTTTTCCTACTAACAAGTGTAGTGATCATTTTTCTGTAGAGGGTGACACTCTTGGATATTGTGGTATTGTAGTTAGGCATGAAATGATTGGAGTTGTACCTAGTTACTTTTTGGTATATTGATGTGAGTATGGAGATCTTGGGTGTTATAGATCATGATGGAATGGGATAAATCACTTGGCATGGTTTCAACTGAAAGATTGAGGAGCCTACACTTGGGGCTAGATGTGAGTGCAACATGGACTCGATGAGGAGATTGTGGTCGAAATAGAGTTGGAGTGACTTAAACCATTGCAAGACGAAGAACAATTACATATCCCATTGTCAAGGAGGTCCACTTGATGAAGAAGGCAATCTAAGAGTTATAGCCCACCTAGTTCACATATGTATTCTTTTCATGTTGATTTCTCATGTGATGAGTCTTAAGCTATGGAGATGTTAGTTTTGAGGACTAGCTTGAGTAGTATGAGGCATTGTTTGTGGCTATGGGCTTATTCCTTGGATGTGAGAATGGATGTGTATATGATCTTTCTAGTTGAGTAGTTTAAATCTTTCAGATCCATTGCTTTGTTGGTGTTGTGTTTGACCTTGGGATTGAATGCTTAGATATTGAGATGACATTTTTATTTCAGAATTTGACGGAGATTTACAACACATTTGGTGGCTTGATAGAAGGACGTGGTATGGTTTGTAGCATAGTTTGTATAGTTAGACTCGACTCAAACTTGGTAGACTCCAAATTTTGACTTGGTTAAAACTCGACAATAAACTACGACATTAAAAAAATTCTCAATTTATAAAAAGTCGCATGTTTTGGTCGTTGGTGGCACATTTTAAAATGTAGAGGGCATGTTCTTCATTCTACAATTACATTTTAAGTCATCCTTTTAGTCTAGAAGGATTTTTAGGGCATGTTATGTAGTTGAGGGCATGCTTTTCAATGGCCATGTTTTTAAACATAACAAAAATTGGGGCACATGACAAGGACAATGAAATACTAGTTTTTACAATGTTTTAGACATTTTTTACCAAGTTTTCCTGTATTTTGGTGAGTGGTGAGTTTCTACTTGAGTTGCTAGTTTCAAGATGTTCTTGTGAGTACTTGTTTACTGTCGAGTATGCTAACTCTAATTTGAAGGGCATCTCTCTACGGTTTGAGTTTAATCTTAGTATAAATTTTATTCATATGCTATTGGAGTTGGGATCTTTTTAGAGGTGCATTAGATCATGATGTTTTTTTCAGGCATAGTGATCATTTGCTGTAATTTCAATTTACTGTTTTTAGTAATGGTAAATGATATGAATATAGATTTTCAATTTTGGCTTTCTATTTGATATGAAAAACTTGGGAGAGCTAAGTTTATCATAGGCATGGAGATCATGAAGGATAGAGTGAATATAAATTTCTGGATCAGCCAAGGGAATTACGCTTTCTTATTTCGTAGCGGTTGAGTTTATAAGATTGTAGATTGGTGAGTGTTCTTTGACACTAGATGAGATAGAGGACATGAACCATGTCCCCTATACAAATGTTGTTAGTGGCCTTTTGTATTCTATAGTTATCATTAGACCAAACATTGCTCGAGTGGGAGTCCTAAGCAAGTATATGTCTATTCTTGATGAGTATTGGATTATAGGTAGAGGATCTTTAGGTATCCTCGAGACATGCCTTAGTTGTTGACTTGCTACCTGAGAAGGAAAAGCTTTAGTAAGACAATGGATATTCAAGGATTCATCAATTTTGTGTGTAGGATATATGGATAGGAAAAGGTTTGCTTGCAGGTATGTGCTTATCTTGTTTTGTGGTGTGGTTTGTTGGATGTGCAAGAGATAGGCATGGTTACTTTTTAGATGATACTTTCAAATGTAGAGTATATGGTAGTTACTTAGGCATGCAAGGAGATTATTTGGCTTCGGTGCTTGTTTTTTGATATCGTATTAGAAGTAGGATTCGTTGTGACAATTGAAGTGTCACCAATATTAGAGAACCCTATTTTCATGTGCAAATAGAGCACTTTGATGTGTAGTTTTGAATGTGATAGATGCTTTGCCGAAGCTTGCGAGCATAGAGAAGTTTAGATGGTGTGGCATAGCTATGGGCATCATAGCCCATAGTGGTTAGTTCACTTGTTGCCATTTTCTTGTGCTTGCAATGTCTACAACAAGTGAGAATGCTAGGACTAGGGGACAAGGTGTAATGTCCCCAATTTCGCGAGCATCAGAGTTCGGTGGATTTAGCCTATTCTTGGCCCTTGTAGGCTAATATATCTGGTTAGAGGGTCCCTTTTGGTAGTGATCAATGGTTTTCTCCTTAAGCGCTTTGTGTGGGTAAGCTTAGCCTTTTGTTGACTCAGTTTCACATACTTACTATTTATAGTAAATCACTATTCAGGGTTTCTATTTTTAGATGGGCATCCGATCACATGGAGAACAGGGAGAGTTGACTCCTGGTTCAGACGACATAGCAATCGGACAAGTATTTCAAAATATATTAAAGTTTAAGTGACTTAAGTGATTTATTTAAATATTCTAATGATATTATAAAGTTACAAAGTAACTTTATAATTATGAAGTCACTTTAATTTTAATAAAGTGTGTTAAGTGGAAAATTAAAGTGGGAATATATCTTTTATCCCAGATTGACAAGGGAAGTGTTTGAGCTCTCCAGGAAAAGAATAAAAAGGACTTAAGAGCTCACTTCTTAATTATCCAGGATTTGATAATTGTTTTATGATTTCTCTTTGGTGTTTGGGGAAGGGAGCCCTAGGGTTTTCTGCCAGCATATTGGTATTGGAGAGCGTAGCTGCTTCATTGCAACAACATTTTGAGGTTGTGAAGTATCAGCTGAAGGTGCTTAACTATTGCCTTCATCCAGAGGTCAAGTTTGTGCTTCATCGGATTTACAGGAAAGTTCAGAATAAGGTTTTCTTCATCATTCAATATCAGAAGATTGCATTCCGGGTATATGCCCTATTGTAAAAGCTTTCAAAAGTGAATGAATTAAATTATCTATTTGCCGCAGTAGGGTTTTATATTACATTTTCCAGTATTTTATTTCATGCTTGGCATTATATTTCGAAAATACACAAAAAAAGCAAATATACAAAAAAATACAAACAGATTCAAAACCCCTCATCAAAAGTAAAGAGTTTTAGAAGTTGGAAGGAGACAAGTTCCTACAATGGAATTAGAGCGGTTTCCTGCTAGCCTGTTGGGGAAATGATTGCATTTGTGGAAGGTCTGATATTTCAATTGTAGATTTAAAGGTTATTTTCAGGCAGTTTATTGGTTCGATTTATAGAAAGGAACCATTGAAATTTATGAGCACATATTTCATGTAATCAAATTCAGTCTGGTGAATGATTTGCTTATTTGCAGAGTGATAATAGTTGCAAATATTTTAGAAAAAGAAAAGAAGCGATTTGTTTTGGGAAATTGATTTACTCTTGTCAAAATCGTATTTTTTTGGGCATCATATTCCAGATGAGACAAAAGTCAGATCTGGACATAAGACCAAATTAAATCTGAAGGGAACAAGACAAAATTCGTGGCCTAGATGGAAGAAGACAAATTCATTCAGATCTTTTGAAGCTAACAAAGGCCGGACATTCGATAAAGACAAAGAGCTGAAATTAATAAAGGTAGAATCAGGAGTTGCTTGGTTGTTTTTTCTGTCACTAGAACATCAAGAGCAATAGAATGGAGTGATAGTCTTATAAATGGTGATAGGGTTCTTTGTTGGTGACAACTTTGGAGATAAGACAAATTTTTGTAGTGAATGAGCAGCTTAATAATGACAAGGAAAAAATAGATGCCCTTCACTCTCCTATTGGGACCTACTTTGAGTCAACCGGCGGATGAAGACAACAACACAGAGAACAAAATAGATAGGAGTGTCGTGGCCATGACATTAGGATATCGCCTCTAATGAAAGAATCGATAGAATATAAATAATATAAGGAGGAATTGAAACAAAGGCCCAATAGACAGGCAGGCAGCTGAGATATTATTCACGTGAGTCTAATAACCATCACAGCCTACAAAAAAAGTGAATTAAGGAGCTTACGAATAAAGACAAGCTCAAGAAGAGACAAGTTGTTTCTGACGTAGGTAAAATAAGTGGATTACTAGAAGACGTGTATGCATGCAAATGAAGACGTTGGACCTCAAGTAGCTTAAGGCGACTCATTGAGAATCGGAATCGAGACCATTAAGGATGTATGAAGTGTTCAATGTAAATCGTGGTCTTTGAAATTACAACAAGCCGCCATCATCACTTATGTTAGGAAAAACTCGACTGAATTGGAGGAATCGAGCAATCATATATTGCTAGTGACATAACCAGGTTCTTTATTATGGCCATCATTGACATCTGTAAATATATTTTCATCGCTGGTCTATAGGGAGCTTAATTACTGTCTCAGATAGTTTGGCACTAGACTTGCATTCAAAATATCTTTATATTATATTGCTGTCTTGCACAGTTGTCTGATAGTTTACATTTTAGTGTAATGTGCCCCTCAAATAGAGCTGTCGCTGTAGTTATAGTATTTGCATTCATCATAATCACATACATTGTTTTCTGAGTGGCATGGTAAATGAGAAGCTGTTTCTTGTGGAATCGATTTGTTGCACTATTGTCATCAATCTTTGAACTGCAATAAGAAGTAGTGGATGGGATGACAATTGTTTGACCAAATGTCTCCTTGCTAGACTCATATATTTGCGTCAGATTCCAGTCATTTATAAGCTTGGAAGGTTAGTAGAATGCTTTGCATCTCATCCATATTACATTATCAAAGTTGCTGGGCATATTAAACGAGTCTCTTCATGCATTTGATCATCACACAAACCGAAACAAAGAAGGAAAAACAGAACAGAAAAAACATTCAACAACAGTTAAGGAGTTTACCTACAACTGTTTGACGAAATTTCCTGAGGTAAGAATTCAAAAAATTCAGAATTATGGCTCCTAAATTTGTTGATGAGGTAATGGTTGCTTATGAGGAGTATAGAGCATTTTTAGATAAGGTCAAAGATCGTTTAGACTTCGAGCAATATATGGAGCATCAGATGGATTATAACAAGCAAAGGAGCAAAACAAAGAAATGTGAGCAGCTAAGTGTTGAGAGCACTTTAAATAATATTCAGTGAAAACTTATGTTTTCACAACAAAGATTAGCTCGTAGCTTGCAGCAGTCTGAAGATTCCATTTCAAGACGAAGCTCATCACAAAACAAAAAGAATAAGTTGTGTTTCTATTGCAAAGGGCCTTACAATGCAAACCATGATTGCCTTTTGAGACCTAAGGGCAAGGCAAATAGAATAATATAGGCACCCTATCAGGATACAGAACCTGAAAAATCCGACCAGCAAAGTAATCATGAAGAATTTGAGTCAGAACATGAGATCTCTATAGGTGAAGTAATTGAAAGTCTCTTTGATGTGTTTGGGTTAAATAGGAATAAATCAGCAGATCATGATCTTCAACCGACAGTTGGACATGGGATTGAACCTGAAATGGTGGTTGATAAGGAAATTTTACATCATGAAAACAATATGGTGGAACCCCAGAAAGTTGATACTTTCAGCACTCAAGAAGTTGTTATCAATTATGATAAAAATTATGATTTTAAGGTCAATAGTCCTCTTGAGCACAACGTTGGTTTAGTTGTCATGGCAAGTACAAAAAGATTGTGGGAGTTAATTTGAGCATTGACATGCAAGAGGTGAATATCAAACATGAGGATTCTATGGAGAATATGACCCATCATAATTCTGATCTACATGACAACAGTGATGAAATTCTGCATCAGCATGAGGTAGCAGTGACTTCACAGGTGCAAGATGCTACTATGGAGTCATTACATGAAAGTACTCAGGAATTGGGTACTAGTGATGCATTGTGTGTCGAGGATTCATGTCATGCTAAATCTGATTTTCCAGATCACACCTTAGAAAACAAGCTAGAAGGTTCATTTGTTGGCATAGAATCCCAGGATCGTGGGTTGGCCGATGATATAGTTACATTGGAAGTGGAAGTGTGTGAAGATACTATCATATCAGCAGCTTCTACCTTATCAGTTGAGCCATCCTTTGAGGTACATAGCAGTAGTACCTTAGCTGTTGATGTGTGCACTGATGATAGCACACATGATATTGCTGATCAGGAGGTGAGTGATAAGGGTTCAACCTCTTACTATAGTGCGGATTTGGGTGGAAATGATGAGTCACAGGGGTATCATCATCTGGCGGGGTAGTTGAAGGTTAGTGATGATATGATTGTTACAGCTTTGGAGCATTTTGATGTTGCTCGACAGATGTTGGCAACTTATGGTTAGGGTACTCCTATGTCAGATGAGCATGGTAATAGCAACCTTTCCCTTGCAGAGTTCCATACACTACGAGAAGCTATTGGATTAATGAAACATAATTTTTTGCAGTTACTTGCTGATAGGGACCATCTTCTCGAGTGGGATTGTATTTGCTATGATGCGCTAAAGGGGAAGGAGGAGGAGGTTGACGAGCTCACTCATGAGCTTGAGGTGATTATGGACTCATTGCAGAGCGCTCAGTTGGCCCTTCAGGAGTCACAATCACAGTTGGAGGAGCTTACTGTGGAGTTGAGTTTGGCACAGTCTCCACCAATTGCAGTTACAACACAGTTTCCTACAATGGCAGTTGGTCATGATTTGACATCCACAGGTTGTAGCGAGGATGTGGTAACATCCATTCTGGATACGGGGGCAGTTGACTCGATTGAATGGAATACTTTGATTGAGAGCAGCAGAAAACCACATGTTACATCAGGCTCAGTTGTGGTTAGAACTATGACAGATGATGCAGGTCCGATAGCTGATAGCTCGTGTGGCTGTGGTGGATTCTCTAGAGAGTTTTGTGTTAGTACACGATGCTACTCCATCATCTTCACAGGGGACTTGCAGAGTGTCATCTGGTTGGGAGTATGGCTGTCATGTGGATTTGTTTCCCTCTCTTGGAAGCAAAACTATTACCTCATCCCATGTAACTGATTTTGGACGCCAGTTTGTTGTGTCTCAGAGTCAGAATGATCAGCTGCCTAACTCCAGTATTGCTAGTGATGAGCCATTGACTGAGGTTGGAATTTTTTATCGCAACTACATAGTGAGGAGTGCTCATCATTATTCTTTTGATCCACACGCAGAGGACTTGATGATGCATCGATGTGGATTGGCTCCGGGATTATACCTTCCGCTGTGGGATGGGAGTTTGCCATCTTCAGAAGACGCGATTAGCGGCTGCAAGTACTCGACTCAGTTGTTTGTGGGGGATTGCTTGCAGGGACAACAATCAGTTATCCATCATGCAGTTAGGTATCCAACAGGGTTTGCTACTTCTATGCTACAAAGTGACTATGGTGTCAGTTGGCATGATGGCTTGGCTAGTTATCACATCCATGGGGGTTTAACAGAGGACAGAGAGAAATTTGGTATAGTAGATACTTCTAGATGTTCTTATCTCCACATGATAGATGGATGTGAGTTCAGATTGTATTGGGATCCAGGTGGTGACAAGTTGGGCTTTAAGTATTGGATGGGTCCCATTGGGTTACTTCACCACTTTCAACATGGTGGAGTTGGAGGCAGTAGAGTGCAGTGGAAGTTTGAGGATGACAAATACGATAGACCTTCATTTTGGGTTTGGGATCCAGGGATAGCTTGCGCAGTTGTGTTTTTGTTGATGCTACAAGAGATAGTTAGAGATGTATGGGACATTTCACAGTTCTTCTTTTGGGCCTTCCGAGGAGTTGGGTTTCTTTGTAGTAGAGATTGCTTGGGGTGTGATGAGCCCTGCTGGCTCTCTACGAAACCCTTGTCTTTTTCTTAAGTCTATTTGTGTTTTACTTAGTTTTTTAGAGAATGTTTGTAGATAGAAGAGAAGGTGCGCATCATATTAAAGCTTATTAAAATGCAACATGAACATATTCTGAGCAAGAGATGCAATAGATGTTATTCTGCAATACATACAATGAGATTACAAATGAATCACATACCCGAAATGCTCTAGAATAATTAAATAAGAAATAAATCCAGTTTGCCAGCCGAAATTGATGAAAACTGACAAAGAAGCACGCCCAAGCTCCAGATTCGATTTCTCCCTTTCCAAAACAGGATACAAACCCTTAAGGAAGGTAGACGCCAAGAATAGGTCACATTTAGGAGCCAAAGAGAAGGCGTTTCTACTTCAAGTTCACACGCCCAACTTTCAAGAAGGCACAAAATCCAATGCAAATGGTACGGCCAAGGAGAAAGAGATGTAGAAACACTGCTGGAGCCACAGATCTGATGAAGAGGACGCCACAAGTAAAGAACCCCCTTCCTTATTGCAAACAATAGGAAAATTGTACAAAGTACTCTGATTGAATCATGTAGAACCTCTGAATGAAGCTCTCAACTGCACTGATTCGACTGATCTCTGACAATCTCAAAAGTGCTCAACATCGAAGAGGAATCGTTCTCCAATGGAAAATAATGCTCAAACCCTGATCACAAAGGAAGGCACAGGAAAAATATCCAAGGCAAAGTCGAAATCATTAAGAATAGGGTTTCTCATTGCCAAATTGCCTTATATCAAAAAGGCACGCATTTCCAAGATGATACGCCACTTTCATTATTTAAATCTTTTAAATTATAATTTAAGTCACTTTCAATAGTTTGACCTAAATAAAGTGGGCGACCTTTTATATTTTAAGTGATTAAAATATTAAATCACCTGTATAGAATATTTAAGTAATATAAAATGTATAAAGTCAATTTGACTTTATAAAAAGGCAGTGTTCCACGGGCCTGGGGGACGGGGAAACGGGGGGACGTGGAAACGCGTTTCGGAGATGGGGGGACAGAGGGCCTAAGTTTGGGGACGGCGGGGAGACGGCGGGGGGATGGCGGCGACGGGGTGGTGGTGCTGATATAGTTATAAATATACTTATAGTACTTGAAAAACTAGTTTTGAAAGGATGTATAACAGTATAACAGTATAAGAATTACATTTCAAATGAAACTATAGGAAATTACTCAAATTACTAATTAGTAAAATTATAACATAGCAAAATTTGAAATACTAAATCTAAATACGAAGATATCTTGAATGCTAATTGCTAAATAAAATTTGACAAATGAAATTGTTTTTGTAAAATTGAAGGTAACTAGTGGAGAGTACCTAGAAAATCAAATGAATTCAATGGGAGTTTGTGGGCAATGCCCCCAATGGGTTTGAGGGTTAGCGCCCTTAGTGGGGTCAAGGGGCAACGCCCCTGCAGGGGCAGTCCCAGTCCCGCGAAGGCTGAGGGTTTCCTGAGGGTAGCTTAAAGCCAAATTAAGACCTCCAAAACCACACAA
Source organism: Sequoia sempervirens (assembly GCA_007258455.2). Taxonomy (NCBI): domain Eukaryota; kingdom Viridiplantae; phylum Streptophyta; class Pinopsida; order Cupressales; family Cupressaceae; genus Sequoia; species Sequoia sempervirens. The sequence continues at coordinate 227,191,797 of VDFB02075321.1, read as the reverse complement.
ACCTTCATGGTGTACATCATTTTGCATTAACAATAAAACCCAAATTAAGACCATCAAAGCCACACAAACCTTCATGGAACACATCTCCCAGTCTCCCAGGAAACTCCTGGGCGTCTCCCAGGAAACTCCTGGGCGTCTCCTAGTCTCCCAGGAAACTCCTGGGCGTCTCCCAAGGAGACTTGGAGACTTGGAGACGTCTCCTAAGGAAACTTGGAGGCGTCTCCCCGTCTCCGAGGTGGGGTGGAGGGGCTGCCCCGTCCCAGCGCCCGCGCCATTTTTTGGGGGAACGCGTCCCCGTGGAACACTGTAAAAAGGTATTAAGTTAATTAATTAACTCAAATCACTTAAAAATCCATAACTCGATCAATACTCCAAATATTCCCGTGCCGTCAGAAGCTATCAACCCCTGAACTGCTATCGCCTGCTGTGAACCAATCATTGGGCTCTGAAAACGAGAACGATCAACTCCTCCAGAAAACACCACTGACCCTCTAACCAATCCAGCTAGCCCACAAGGGTCCGAGTAATAGGCTAACCACCATCAACCATGATCATGCCGAAAAAGGGGACATTACATGGGGACAAGCAATTTCAGGAAGGGCGGACTATAATGTCCCCAATTTTGCAAGCATAAGAGTTCGGTGAATTTAGCCTATTCCTGGCCCTCGTTGGCTAATATGTCTGGTTAGAGGGTCCCTTTTGGCAGTGATTAGTGGTTTTCTCCTTAAGTGCCTCGTGTGGGTTCAAGTTTAGGCTTCGGTTGACTCAGTTTCACATACTCACTATTTATAGGAAGTCACTGTTTAGGGTTTCTATTTTTAGATGGGCATCCAATCACATGGAGAACAAGGAGAGTCGACTCATGGTTCAGATGGCATAGCAATTAGACAAGTATTTCAAGAGATATTAAAGTTTAAGTGACTTAAGTGATTTATTTAAATATTCTAATGATATTATAAAGTTATAAAGTAACTTTATAATAATGAAGTCACTTTAATTTTAATTAAGTGTGTTAAGTGGAAAATTGAAGTGGGAATATATCTTTTATCCCACATTGACAAGGGAAGTGTTTGAGCTCTCCAGGAAAAGAATAAAAGGGAACTTAAGAGCTCACTTCTTAATCATCTAGGATTTGATAATTGTTTTATGATTTCTCTTTGGCGTTTGGGGAAGGGAGCCCTAGGGTTTTCTGCCAGCGTATTGGCATTGGAGAGCGTAGCTGCTTGATTGAAACAACATTCTTGTTGTACCCCAAAATTAAAATTTTTGTTACATTGAGACATTTTGAAGAAATTAGGGAAAGTCTTGTTAAATCTAACAAAAAGGTCAAAATTTGGGTGTGCATGTCTTGCATGAGGGATTAAAATGTAAAATTTCCAAAATCTGACGATCTGGGTCTGCTCAGAGCGAGCTAATCTACAAAACCTAGATCTTAGTTTTTCATCCCTATTTTTTAGGAAAACTGCTATTTTTAGAAATTTCCTAAAAATAGTAACTTCCTAGGTTTTTCTGGGTTTTGAAACGGATGTTGGCAAAACTTTCTAAAAGTAGAAAGTTGGTCTGTTAGGGTTCAAACTGATTTTGATTGGCTCAAAGTACTTCCATATCAGGCTGGTCCAGTCAAAAACTTAAAAAGATCAGTTTTTCCCTAGTGGGTCTATTCCACTTTTTCATAAGCGTATCGGGAGCTCCGAAATCATCAATGGAGGTCAGTCAGCTGCCAGGTGTCAGAATCAAGGTTCAAGATCTAAACAAAACGTGAGTTGGTGAGCAACCACGAAGAACGAGGAAAGAAGATGAAAACTGTGAAAATTTGACTAAGTTTGCTTGACTTGGGCGCCCTTGAAGGAGAAAGGCGCCCATCTTTTTAGGGCATTAAATGATAAAATTAGGGTTTAAGCCTCCAAGCAAAGTTGCTTAGTTTTCTTCCAGCTCCGCAACGAATCCAACAATGTAGTCATCGGATGATCTATTCGTCCGGGATTCAAGATCAAACAAGGAGGATCGAAACAAAAGTCAGAATGAAAAACATCAAAATCATCAAAATTTGACTAAGTCTGGGAACTTTGGGCGCCCCAGGTGCCCAGGGGCGCCTAACTTTTTAAGGGTCCTAATCCAGCAGTTAGGGTTTGCTAAAATGCTCAATCTCTCTGGAATTCAATTAGCTTCACAACGGATATCTTCATCAGGGCATCCGACTGGCCTATGTCCGGAAAATCCAGATCAGAGTTGAAGGTACAGAATGAAGGTTTGAATCTAAAGATAAAATCTAATGAAAATTTTCTAAGTCTGGAGCAAATGGGCACCCCTGAAAGAGAAAGGCGCCCAAGTTTTTGAGTGTCCAAACAGATGAATCCGCCAGTAAAGCTCTAACGTGACTTCGTTAGATTTGATCAAGCTTTCCAACAAGATCTCCAACACGTCAATCCGAGATGGCAGTCTTTAGATGCAAGAGGCTGAATAGAGGGTTCGACACAAGCTAAAAGACAAAATTCAAAAGCAAAGGTGAAAACACAGAGAAATTGGCTAACTCTAGTGAAGTTGGGTGCCCCAACTTGCTAGGGGCGCCCAAGCTTTTGATGCCTCAAATTGAACTTTCTGATGAAGTGACTCCCAGGAGACCCCTCTTGATTTCTCTTCAGCTCTGCAACAAGCCCAACCATCAGCCAATCCGAGCTCTGGGTCACCAGATTTGATGAGATCATTTGTAGAAGAGAGTTGAAGAAATGCTAAAATGGCTAAGTCTGGTCAAGTTGGCTGCCCCTGGAGAAGAAGGGCGCCCAAACTTTTGAGGTCAGAAATGATGGAATTTGCTGATAAGGCCTCTAATATCACCTTGTCGAATTCAACCAATCTATCCAGTGAATCTGTCAGCTAGTCAATATGATCAGCATAGCCCCCGGAATCAAGATTTCATCAGAAGATCAAAGGGATATGAAGAAATTGAAAATCATGTAAAAATGGCTAACACTGTGAAAGTTCAGAGCCCCTGGAGGAAATAGGCTTCGATGATTTTGAAGGTGTTGTACCCAAACCAAATTTTTTGCTTCGGTAAGGCATTTTGCTTAATTGAATCTTAATCTTGTTAAAGTGATGTCAGAAGGTCATTTTTGGGCTTTTTAAGTATGGAGTTGGTGTTAGTTTCATGTTAGTTTGTTACTCAGGAAATTCAAGAAAAGTGAAAATCTGAAGGAAAATCATCAAAATATTCTCTCTGAAGAGGGGAGCACATTTTCAAAAGGGCACCCTATCTTTTAGGGGCTCAGATCTTGTTTTTAGGGTTTGTCACCTCCAACAGGCATTTGTTCGGCATCACTTCAGCTTCGCAATGGGCTATCAAGCCTGTCGAACGGACCTGTTTCGTGCAAGTTATGGAAGATATAGCGCAAAATGAGAGGAAGTCAAAATTGGCTTACACTGGAAAAAAGAGCAGCTTTTGAAAAAGGCGCCCATCTTTTTGAGGTGTCAAATGAAGGTTTTTGACTAAATGCCACCCAAGGTGTTTATCTCACATTTGTTTAGGCTTCGCGACGCATCCGTCAGTGGGTGAATTTGAGTTGCAGAAGTGCCTGAGCCAGAGGTCAAACATGGGGTTAAATCTTGGTCAAAATATCAAAGGAAAGAGCAAAAGAGCACATTTTTAGAAAGGCGCCTGAGCTTTTCAAGCCTTTAATGTCTTCTTTTTGATGTTCTCAGATATTCAGCTTCTCCGTGTTACGTTCAGCTTTCCGTTGCCTGTCTCCGTCAGATCAGAAGATGACCTGTCAGCCTGCAGTCGGAGTTTTAGTGTTAATTTGGTCAGTTCCAGAAATGGCCAAGTCTGGAGGAAAAAGAGCAGCTTTTGAAAAAGGCGCCCTTGATTTTCACCTCTCAGATGATGTTTTCTGGAGAAATGTGCCTTTGCAGCTATCATGTCGAATGAGGTCAGCTCCATAGTGAACCTGTGATCCAGTCCTGAAAATTGGTCAATCAAAAGTTATGAAGGATTTGTTTTTTCCCTTCGTACGAGATGGAGATGATAAAATTTGACTAAGTCTGAGAAAAAGAGCAGTTTTTGAAAAGGGCGCTTAGGTTTTTGACCCTTCAGATCTTAGTTTTATGATGTTCAGTCTTAAGGTACCTTTTGATCAGTTTTTGTCCTGCTCTGCGATGCATCTGTCAGCTAGCCAATCGGTGGAGTCAGTCAGCCAGTGTCAGGGGATGAAAAGAGGTCCTGAAGAAGGTTCAAATCCAAATTTTCATCAAAATTGGCTAAGTCTGGAAAACGCCTAGAGAGGTCAAAATTGATTTTTCGAAAGAAGTTGACTGGTGCGCCCTAACTTGAGTTTTGACTTCAGTTAGACTGAACGATTTCTGGGTTGTCATCTCCTGTTCACATTTTGGCAAGTTGAGTGTTCTTTTAGTTTGCATGTCGAGTTAACTAGTTTGCATGTCCAGTTAACTAACTTTGCATGTTGAGTTAACTTGTTTGCATGTTCACTTAACTGAAGTGCATGTTTGAAAATCAACTTGAGTTTGAATGCATGACGCATTAGTTGAAGTTGTGAAGATTTTGTGAAGTTAGCGCTTCACTTTTGATTGTCAACTTCAATTTCTAAAAGGGACGCTTTAGTTCTTAAAGCATGAATTTTAAAGCATGTGAAGTATGGCGAATTTAATATTAATTGTCAACTGAAGCTTAATTCGCATGATGCTTTAAATAGTTTTGACAACTGAAGTCTTAATAAGGCGACTTTAGTTCTAGAGCATGGTGCTTTATTTAGGTCATTTTAGTTTCAGTTAACTAAATTGAGGTCCAATCACAAGCCAAGCGCAATTTTCAAGGTTGCATGCACTTCTTACGATTTTTGGTGATGAAACTCTATTTATTCAAGTTTAGGCGTCCATTATTTCTTCATCACAAGCTTAGAAATATACATTCTTCTTGGGCGAGCAGCAATTTAAAGGTGCTACAGGTGTCGGAATTCAGCGTTCTTCATAGCAATGGATTCAGATTGTTCAGAGGAAGAAGATTCTAGACTTTGTTTTCAGTTTGCATGCAGGTTTCATCGAATTCCAGAATGAGATAGGCGAATTCTACAAAAGAGAAGCAAATAAAACCTTCTTTCTTCTGTCTTATTTCTTCTATTTCTCATGTTAGGTACTTTCTTCGCATGTCAAAGAAATTCAACATATTTTCAAAATTTGATCATCTGGGTTCGCATACTTCAGTATTTGCAGCAAAACCCATGTCTTAGATTTTTTCGAGAAAATTGCCCCGTAGTCTTCATTCTGAAGCTTTGTGCTTTTTTTCGAGAATTTCTTTGCATGTGGGCCTAAAACACATTTTTTCGAGAATCAAACTTTCTGGGTTGTCTTAGAATTTAATTCTACACAAAATCCACGTTTTAGAAAAATTTCGAAATTTTTTCTTGCCATAGGCTATTTTTAGCCTTGTCTAGAGATTTTCAGTTTTTCCAGAAAGTTGTTCAAGTATATCCGACTTTACAGTCAAAAGTCTTCATTTTCAAAATGCAGTTCAATCTCATTGAATATAAGACCAAATCGGCTCTTATGCATAATTTTGTCAGAACTTCAGATACAGACTTAAATCATGTTTATCCAGTGGTTAATCTGAGCAGTCTGGAGGGTGTTAGCAGCAATTTATTGAGAAATCTTGAGCGTTCCGGATTGCTGGCAGCGGCATCTATTCCTGTTACCACTTTCGATCTTGAGTTCGTTCTTGCTTGTATCAAGCATTATGACTCATTTTCATGACAAATCAGATCAGCTGATGGGAGGGTTGTCTGCAGTCTCAAACCGAAGGATATAGAGAAATTTTTCGCTATTCCTCCTCGTTCGGATAATTTCACTGTGGTTATTGAGGCCTGTGAGAAGATATGGGATGGAGATCGAGAACGTTCGCAAAGAAAGGTGGCTCAGAGATGGTTGAAAGTTCAAAAGACTAATAGGCCTAAAAAGATTGGTCGTGGTGAATTCAAGGACGAGGTTGCTGTTTTGATAACTTTACTCAATCGAGTTACAGGTCAAGAGGATGCTAGCACTTTCCGATCATGGATGTTTTACCTTATTTCCAGAATTCTTGATGGCACAAAACATTTTGATTGGGCTATGTTGATTAGTGATTGCTTACATCAACAGATTACTGATTTTCTCAAGTTTCATGAGTTTCATATGATATCTTACTTGGTCTACTTAGTTGCATTCCAAGGCAGTTACAAGCATCTAAAAACTAATGGCACTCTTGGTGTTCAACGTGTTCATGAGTACTATTCTCAGTTAGAGTTTTCTAAGTCTGAACAAGATTTCCGAGCAATGAATGATCACTTTTCTATGAGGACAGTCAGAGATCTTGATAATGAAATGCACATTCGTATTTCTGCCGAGGCAAAATCAGCGATGGAGACTTGGGCGGATTGGTTTATCCAATTCCCTACTTTGACATACATCCGGGTTTATGGATATGTTGAAGAGCCTCTGATGTTGCCGAGGTATCCTTCAGACAAGATTATCTTCATGGAGTTTCTCAGACAAATGCAACATGTTCATTTCTTTCTTCGCAGTCGTCATAAGATTGCGGCTACTTTTCCATTTGGATTGGGAATTTTCACATGTAGCACGGCAACGGATGCCAAGCATATGTCAACCAAGATAGAAAGATTCAAGCTTAAAACTCATACTAAGAGGCGTTCCTATGATCCGTGGGGTCATTATGCAGACAGGTTAGAGTGAGGGATTGCACATAAGCCAAAACTTGAAGATTTCTGAGCTAATTGTGAAGATGAATTTGAGGTTCGTCGTCGTCACTATTGTAGACTCACTATCGCTCAACTCTCTGATTACTTATCAGAGGATGTTGATGGTTTATCAGATGATGATGGAGAAGTTCTTCTCAATTCGTATGCCAAAGATCAAATTGCTTGGCAGCCACTTCGCTCACCAGATTGGTACGCTAAAGAGAATACTTCTATTGAAGAGGTGTCTAAATCGGTTATCAAGATCAACAAGCAATTCTTGGAGAGTAAACGGAGGCAAAAGTTAGTTCCTGTGACAGAGCCGCCAAAGAATTTTTCTTCATTGCCTTCTACTTCGAGGTCAAGGCCTCGGGTCAAGGCTATTGTGATTCCTCCTGAACGAGTTAGACTTAGTGGAAACACGAGAAAGAGGACTACTGGTAAAAGGAAGCAGAAGCAAGTTGAGAATGTACCTAAGATTCCAGTAGAGACGGTCATTCAGGTTGAGCCTCACGTTTCACCTCCTAGTTTACCACATGTGCAACCTATTGACATAGATTCAGAGCCTGAGATACCAATTCGAGTAGGATCGAAGACAACTGAACCACCACAGGTTGATACATCAAGGACAGTCTCTCCTTGAATTGATAATATTGTTCAGTCTTGTTGGCTCGAGAGGTCTTTGGGGAGACAGAGGCGAGAACCTTCATATAACCTTGATTTATTTGAGTTCGGTGAACCTTATCAGAGAAGGTCGAACAAGAAGATTAAGAAGCAGGTGCATATTGAGAAGACTCCAGAATCAGAGATTGTTATAGAAGTTGCTATTCCTCTAGAGGGAAAGTGTAGTAACCCCTGTTCTCACTGTTTTTCTGAAACTGTCTGTTTTGCTTATTTTTGAACGTTTTTATTGAATAAACCATTGAAGTGCGATTTTGAAAGAGATTGCATGTAAATTTAAATAAAATAATACAGCTCTGGAAACAACATAATCGATTTCAAATACTGATGCCAGACTATTATTTAATCTTCTGCAATGATTACAAATAAGATCCGATAACATGCAACTAAAAAGGCAACGGTATTTTGATGAAAACCTGATTATTGCAGCAAGCTGAAAGAAAACTCTGTGAACGTTCTGTGATAACTTCTGAATGAAGATATCTCTCTGAATGCAATAGATCAGCTGATATTTCACAGCCTCTGAACTGCAACACTGAAGATGGCTCGTTCTCCAATGCCTGTAGACAACTGAAACCCTTGGCTTCGTTCTCCGGAAGAAGACTTGATCAAAAATCCAATTTCACATAATGAGCTCAAATCCCAATGAAACCCTTATATCTCCTCAAGAGTTCGAATTTTCTCAATTAGGTTTCATTTAAATAAATTCGAACTTTTCTTTTTAATTTTTCAATAGTTTTCGAAAGCACTTTTAATTATAAAATATAATTAAAAGTGGCCCCTTCAATGATGGGCGACCCCTTCAGCAAAAATCACTTAAGTTATAATATTTAAAATATTATAACTTTATAACATAAGCTCCAAATAATTAATATTTAATTAAATCAATTAAATATTAATATCTCTCTCAATATATGCCCGATGCACGAACCGTCTGAAGCTGACGAAGAAGGAAGTGATTCTGCACGTGACCAGACCATACTGCTAAAAATAGCAGGGGTGCGCCGCTAAGTGCTAAAAACTGCTAAAAATAACAATCCGAGCAAATAGTGTCCGAACGAGCCCAAACGGAAGCCAACTGATAACAATCTAACAACTGAAGCCAAGCCAAGTTCCCTCAAGACCCTCTATCCATCCTATCAGCCTACGAGGGTCGCATAATAGGCTAAATCCACCGAACTCTGATGCTCGCAAAATTGGGGACATTACAGAAAGAGCCTAGATGAAGTCGAAGTTGGTGACTTTACTTTCACTAAGGCAAATCTTGGTAGGACCACTCGAGAGACAGACGTGAGCCTTCTTAAGATTGTCACCAGTAATCTTGAAGAACGCATCACGAAGGATGGAGAGGATAAGGCATTGCTTAAGGTTGAAAATAGTCAACTTTGTCAGTATATCTCTGATCTTGTTCACGGAAATTCAAGTAGAGCGCCTGTTCTTCCTCAGAATACACCTGCAAAACAACGAAAGCTGGATCAGTTAGTCAGTCATGGCAGACTTTTGGATAACTGGATTGAAAGCTTAGTCGTTATAGGTCAATGTCTTCTTGCGGATTTGTATCAATTGAGGAGTGATGCACATAAACTTCGTCAAGGTATTCAGTTGCTCGAGGTTTCAGTTGCAGAGAGTTTAACCAAGGATCGATTTCTTGTGTCCCAGTTGTCTGTTGCATATGATGCCTTGGAGATTCACGAAGATCAAGAGAAAGTTTTTACTTGGAGGGAGCAACACCTTTTCAAAATGGAGATATGTGAAAAGGTTTCTACCAAGTTGTTTTCAATGAAAGATGATGTTGTTGGAGCTCTTGCGCTTGTTAGTGGTTTTGTTGTTCAGATTCCGTGTCGTTATCTTCTTGAAGATGGCACATATATTGCACTTAATGAAGTACAAGCTAAGTTCGAAAAGCTGGTTCGTGATAGCCTTGAAGGAGATCCTATGGTGGCTAAGTTGGAGAATATTTCAGTTATTTCAGCTAGTTTCAGAAAGGCGACTGAAGTCAGAGAATGCATGCATACAGTCAAGGAAAGTGACAGAGAACTGAAGAAACAAATTATTGTTTTGGATAGCATCAAAGTGCCAGAAGACAGAGAGATTGATGAGTTCTTGGTCGAAGTATTAGACCGAGATGACATGGAGTGATCTGCCAGTTGGAACCTGCGGTTAATTTCGGGGATAGAATCAAGAGCAACAGTTAACTCGACTTTCAGTCTTGAGTTCACTTGTTGACTTCATGCATGCTTATCTCTTCCTTGGGATTATCTTCACAGGAGTTAGGGTTAGGGTTTCTAGTTAATTGAAGGTAGTGTCCAGTTAACTTTGCTTTAAATAAGGACGTGCATGCTTGCACATTGCCCATTTAGGTTAGATGTTTCGGTTAACTGATGGTAGCTTTCCAGTTAACTGTATAGTTTTCTTTATTAGGGTTTAGCAATAAATCTTGCATGCATTTGCAAGACTATAGTTGACTCAAGGTGATTTTAGGGTTCCCTACACCTTTCGATGTCTATAAATAAGAGCTTTTGCTTATTTGTACATAACTTTTGCATGAGAGAGAAATATATGCTGTGTCTACCTTGCCTTCAATATTGCTCGTTCTGTATCTGTTCATGCGTTTTTGCTATTATGATGAATTGTTATGCCACATAGGGTTTCATGCAATTGTGATGGTGAATTCTTTCCATAGTTAGATCAAATCTGTTTTGTGTTCAATAAACTTGTTCAGATTGAGCTGATAGATGCGCCACTTTGCCTTCAAGTTGAGAATCTGTTTTTGTTTATCGTATGATGTTTTGTGAATAATAAACTTGTTTAGATTGAGCTGATAGATGTGCCACCTTGCCTTCAAGTTGAGAATCTATACTTGTTTATCGTCAAATAGTCATCCTTGCTCCATTTCCTCATGCTCTATTTTTCTTGAGGAAACTGGATAGATTTTAAGTAATTAAGCCTAGTTGTAGTTAGTGATCTGCGAAACCAGAAAATACTCAACTGCAACGTATAGAAGTTTTCGAGAAAGCCTTGTACCTCTACAGTTGAAACAAAAAGACAGGATTTAGTTTAGTATACTTTCCTTTTCAAAGCATTTTTGTCAAGCACAACGAATGAGCTTCCCCTCCTAATTTGAAGAGCATTCATTGCGTAGTGTGCATAGCTATCCGTACAAACTCTTACTCCAGAGGTGCTAGTTACGCCAACAGTTTTCTGGCGCCCATCGTGGGGCACGAGGCCTCAAAAACTTCATGTCACGGTTATGACTATCTGGCGTCCTACTGCTCCAGTACAACAACTAGCACTAAGTCCGCCTGTTATATAGTCGAATTTAGTCTTCATCGAAGCAGAACAGTCAGATATTATCAGTAGCTTGCGCACTTTTATTTTTGAAAATCATACATCTACCGCTCAGTGGAGAAACGCGGATACAACTCTGGACAAAGAAGAAGAGAAAACAAATGTCGCAGCAGGTAGACCAGTCTTGCCACCTCCCTCGTGGAATTAAGCATCCTGGCGTACCGAGTTTATATTAGAAGGAGAGGTAATCCTCCCATCGAGCCAGATCCTGTTTTTGAAGAAGCTCCTTATCAGTTTACTGAATCAGAAATTTTTGAAGAAGATATTCCCACTTCAACTGTAGAGATGGGTGATCGTAACAATGATGATCACGATAATCACAACAGTCGTAATGGAAGAAATGCAAGATGTCCAGCCCCCTTACCTTGGGGTGATAATATTGGACCATTGGCTCTACGAGGACATCATGAACTACCCAAGGGTTCACGCAAGTTTTTCCCGAGATTTCATGGCGATGGTTCTAAACATCCAGATGAACATCTATCAGCATTCACAACGGCTTGTTCTGTTTTGCATGTTGCGCATGAAGACATTGCCGTACGTCTTTTCGTGGAAACTCTTGAAAACAATGCAGCAGACTGGTTCAATAATCTTGAACCAGGAATTATCACCAGTTGGGCAGTCATGAGCGAGAAGTTCTTGGCAAGATTCAAGCCTGCCGAGGACAATCATAGACTATTTGCACAACTCTCAAATTCAAAGATGGAAAAGCATGAACCGATGAGGGAATTCGTGGCAAGGTTTAATCGTCTTGTTACACGTCTTTCTCACACTTTGAATCCATCTGATGAGATTTTGATGAGTTCTTTCATCAACGCGCTGCCTTCAGAAATTGCCTTTTTCCTGAAGATAAGCGAAGAAGATGATCTACAACACCTTCAGGAGGAAGCTATCAAGCTTGAAGATAACATGATTACAATAGGCAAGATGAAAGATGATTTGATCAGGCCGCTCGTGCAAGCGTCGGCTGATCCATTGCTACAGAAGGTAGCAAATGAGGTGACAATACTAAAGAGGCAGTCACCACCTTAAGGGCAACCAACATTGTCCGCACCACCTTTTCAACCACAACAACCGTACCAGCCGTACAATAATTTCAAGTCAAAGTTTCCGCAAGGAGAACCGAGACAAAATAATGAAGCTGAGAAAGTTACAGTCTTTTGCACGTTCCATGATTCAGTTGAGCACACCGGGGCTACTTGTCTGGAAAATCCGAGAATGAATCAGCTCATGGGATTTGCCGATTCTGCTCCTAGTTCAGACTTCATACCTTCCAGTTCAAACGTCTTCTCTTCACAGACAAACGAGTTTGATGGCGACTCCGCAACGGGATACTTTGATCGAGAACCCGTAAATGAAGAAGAAGAATCCCGTCATTTTTCTCTTGCAGTGAATCATGAGAATATCACCTCACCTGTGTTCACACGTGCTCAGCTTTTCAAGGCACAGAAGGAGGAAGAGGAAAAGCGGAATTTGAATACAAAAGCGAAGGAAGTAGCTTCTACTTCCAATCTTAAACCTTCACAAGAGAACATCTTGCCAACTGCTTTAGATACGTCTTTAGCAAGCTTTGACATCGTGTCTTCCATGATGAAGACAAAGGTACAAATATCTCAACTGGAGTATTTACAAGATCATCCAGAGCAGCTGGATAGAATCTTGAATGTTCTTAAAAAGAAGACTGTCGTTCAGCCGACATTGCTTCAATCCTCCGTACCTGCAGAAGAGAAGCCTAGGCCATTCTATATATCTTTATATATAGGAGGTTTTAAGCTGAGCAATTGCATAATTGACAGTGGAGCTTCGGACAACGTTATGCCCTTACAAATTATGAATGCGTTGGGACTTTCGTGCACCCCGACTCAGGAAAAGTGTTATTCACTTGAGTCCAAGCCGGTGCCGTTAGTCGGACAACTCAAATATGCGCAAGTAAGGCTAGCGTCGTGTCCAGAGAAAAAGATCATGATGACCATCCTGGTGGCTAATATTCCTACTAGCTACGGGATGTTACTTAGTAGAAGTTTCTGCAAGGATCTTGGAGGAGAAATACAGATGGATTGGTCGTTCGCGACAATCCCATTGAAGAAAGGCACTTTCAAGCTAGAACCGGAAACCAAATCAAAGTTCACAGTAGTGAAGTCCTAGGACCCACATGCTCAAGTGTTGTATCAAGATACGGGTCCAGGAACATATGCTATGGTGTCAGAAGTGACGGAAGATTGCCAGAATTTTGCGCTTACCACGGAATTGTCAAATGAAGAATCGAAGATGTGGACGATGCAGTTTGATGGTAGCTGTTCGACTTCAGGCTCTGGAGCGGGAGTAGTGATTATCTCTCCTGAAGGTCGTTTATATCCTTTTGCATATAGGTTGCAATTCGATTGGACTAATAATACTGCTGAATATGAGGCGCTTTTATTAGGTCTCAAAAACGCAAAGGATATGGGGATCAAGCTGCTTCAAGTTGAAGGAGATGCAGAGCTGATCGTTAAGCAGGTCAGAGAGCAGTTTCAAGTAAGAAAGAATCGTCTCCAAAACTACAGGCAGAGAGTATGGAATGCAATCAACTGGTTTGATGCATTCAATATGAAATATATTTCAAGAATGAACAATAGCAAAGCTGATGCACTTGCAGTTTTAGCCGCTCTTTTTATGCCTAACTCTGACTTTCGTCAGAACTCATTTGCTATTGAGCTAATCTACAGACCAGCTGTTCCTGATAATTTAGACAACTGGCAAGTCTTTAGTGACGATGAGGATTAGTGACGATGAGGATATTGAAGAATTTCTCGTCATGGGAGACAACTATAAAGAATTGTTCTTTGAAGGGAGTTCAACCTCTCACAAAGAGTCAATTGCTGAAGAATTTGAGGTTATAGAATCTGGAATCATACAGTTGAAAGGAAATTAGATTCCTAAAGGTTTTGTATCCTTAGAGGATATTTTCGACAGGCATGATTGTTACATCCAAGATCAGAAGAGGTCAGGGGTGAATACTTCATCAGAATATAATCAAGTTAACATAGGTACTGAAGAGCACATGCAACACTTCAATTAGAAACTTGGGACACTGTGGACTCCTCGTAGCGGTGTCTATTCCTATTTCAGTTCAGAGTCACGAGTTCGTAATCGCTTGCATCAAGCATTACAATCCGGCTACAAGGGAGATTCAATCAGTTGATGGCATGTTGATTTGCAGTTTGAAGCCTGACATGATCAAAAAATGTTTCTCCATTCCCCCTTGGCCTGAAAGTGTCACTATCTCAAAGGGTGAATGTGAGAGGATGTGGGAAATGCACAAGGACAAATATAGCAAGAAGATTGCTCAAAGGTGGATGAAGGAGAAGCATAAGACTTTGCCTAAGAACATCGGGCGAGGCGAATTCAAAGATGAGATTGCTATCATAATCACCTTGCTCAACAGGGTAACTGGATTAGAAGATGCTACAAAGTTTCAGCCCTTGATCAGTGATAGCCTCCATCAGCAGATAACAGAGTATTTCCAAATTCACGAGTTCCATATGGTTTCTTACCTAGTCTACCTAGTGGCCTATCAAGGTCAATTCAAAGGGTTGAACACCGAGGGATCATTGAGCGTACAACATATCTACAACTATTATCTTCAGTTGGAATTCACGAAGTCACTGCATCACTACAAGAGGGTGAATGAGACTTTCTTGATGTACATAGTGTGGGACCTGGACAATGAATTGTACGTTCGTATCTCTTTAGTCGCTAGGGCAGCGATGGCGGAGTGGGCAGATTGGTTCATACAATTTCCTACTTTCACCTATCTCAAAGTCTATGGCTATTCTGGTGCCCCACTGATGCTACCAAGGTACCCATCAGACGAAGTTGTCTTCATGGAGTTTTTAAGGCAGGCACATGATGTCCACTGTTTTTGAGGAATAGAAAGAAACCTGCCCTCAATTTTCCATTGGGATTGGGAATCTATACATGTAGGACAACAACAGACGCTAAAACCATGGGAGATGAGTTAGACAAACTTGGTCTCAAGCCTTACAGCGAGAGACAATCGTATGATCCTCATGGCGTGTATGCGGCTCGACTTGAGAGAAACTATGCTCACATATCTGCTCTTGAAGATTTTTTGGCCAATTGTACAGATGAGTTCGAGGTGCAAAGGCGTAGTTATAGCAGGCTCACTCTTCACTAGATGAAAGACTGCTTAACAAAGGATATCAAAGGATTGTCAGATGACGATGAGGATGTGCTCCTCCCGATGTATGCTCAGAAGCGAATTGAAGATCAGCCCCTTCCTCAGGTCAATTGGGCTAATAAGGAATCCCTCTCACTCGAAGAAAGGACAAGGCAAGTTCTCGAGTATAGCAAGGTCTTCCTAGTTCTCGAAAGGAAGAAGTCCATACCAGCAGCAGAGCCACCAAGGGTACAACCATCACTTCCCTCCTCTTCCAGAGCACAATCAAAAGGGAAAGGCACAAGTCAGTCTCAAGATGGTGTGAAGGGCAGTAGGTCGACCAAAAATGTAAGGAGGCTAGACTTCTTAGCTATAGTCATACAGGAGCCATCGACGATTGAAGCAGAAGCTCCTCTAGAAGAGCCTATACCTCAGAAGGAGATAGAAGAAGCGCTCTTAGCACATGATTCTATACCACTAACAAGGTCTTCACCAATCCATATTGACCTAGATATTGAAGATGATGAAATTGCAATTGTACCTCCTAAGGAAGTTAGTAAAGACGCTACTGTGTCTTGGCTTGAGAGCTCCTTGGGAAGGGTGAGAAGAAGACCTTCATATCAGGTGAATTTTGATGACCTTGATAACATCTATCAGGAACCTCCTAAGAAGAAAGCAAAGAAGCAAGTTCACTTTGATAGGAATCCTGATGGTGAGATAGTCATGGAGGCTGCATTGCCCACAAAGGACAAGAACAGAGATGAAGTTGATATGGATGACTTCGTGATGGTTAAGGCTAACCTTGGTAAAAACACCAAACATGCAGATGCCAGTCTATTTAGAGTTGTGTCTGAAAGCCTTCAGGAAAGAGTACTCAAGGATGGGGAAGACAAAGCAGCCCTCAAGGCTGAAATACAACAGCGCGGGCTTTATATTTCTAACCTCATCCATGGCTCATCGCAGGCAACCCAGTTGCTGCCACAGGTTTTAGAGACACCAGCTGATCATCATCAGTTGAGGTAGCTGGTTATTTGTGGGAAGGAAACTCAAGAGTGGATTGAGAGTTTCATTGTTAGAGGAAAGGAGATCTTGGCACAAATGTTTCAGTTGAGGGAAAACGCTCATTAACTACGTCAAGGAATCCAAGGGTTTGAACAATCAGTGGCTGAAGAAAAACCAAGGCATGAAATCATCATTGCTGATTTGGATATAGCCTATGGTTCAGCGGCTTCAAAAGAACACAAGAGGCAGATCCTTGCTTGGAGAGAGTGTCATGTCTCCAAGGTTAAAACCTACGAGAGGATATCCAAGGAGTTTATTGCCTACAGACAAAGGGTGATAGAAGTTCTTTTCATCCAAGAGTTTGTGATTGAGATCCCTTCTCGGTAAAGTCTTGAAGATGGTTCTTATGTCTTGCTTAATGAAGTACAAACTCAATTTCAGAGTGTTGTTCGCAGCTGTGATAGCAGCAATACAGTTGGTGGCAGAATGAATCACCTTGCCATGATGTCAGCAAAATTTGAAAAAGCAGCCAATGAGGTCAAAGATTTCCTAAGATAAATTGCAAATGGAGAAGATATCTTGGAAAAACACAACTTTGCTATTGATGGGATAGATGCACTGAACCGGGACACAGTTTCCTGCTTTTTAGCAGATGTCATTGAGATTTAAAGCAAGCTTTCATCTAGAAGCTTTCTTCTTGCTTTCTTTCTATTCTAAAAACAATTCTTATACATTCTTTAAGAAGAGAAAGAAGATAAATTGTAATAGTTGGCAGAAACTGCTTTTTTTGCTTTCTTAGGTGTTAGATGTTATCTTCTTTTTAGATTTATAAATAAAGCTTGCTTGCTGAGCAAGCCCTAGATTGTAAAAGCAAGGAGATCTAAGGGTTCCCTACTCCTCTGCTTGCCTATAAATAAGAGCCTTTGCTCATTAGTTTTCTTTAACCATGCTAGTGATAACAAAACGTTGAGCCTAAGTGCCTTCTATTTGTTATTCAGTGTTGTTCAAATGTGTTTATGATAGCGAATTGTTGAGTCTCTTTTAGCCAACAAGGAGTTGTTGTAATTGCTGTTCCTATTGTGTAAGAACAAGAGTGCAAGCCTCTTTAGTTGCAAACTCTTGTTCCAGGCATGTTTTTTGTAGATTTTGTTCCAAAAGTTTGATAAATAAAATCATGGGCCTCCTTTGCCTTGGTATAATGTCTCAGATTTCCGTTATATGTGTAATGCTTTTGTGATCTTAATTTCAGCTTACATTGAAAAGTGTGGATGTATGTTGAGAAAGAGTCTATTGAAGCACTTTGTCAGAGAAATCAACCTTGTTCATTTCTAATTCTCTTGCTCTGCGTATTACTTGAGATATTAGAAACGTCATTAGCTTAAGTTAGTCGTAGTTGGAATTCTTAGATTAGAAAATATCAGCTGCGGCGTTTTTGTTTTATAAACCTTGTGCTCTAGCTGATCAAAAAGATAGGCAACTTAGTTTTTAGTTTACTTTCTTTCAACACCATCAGCAAGAGGGAGCTTCCCCTCCTAATTTGAAGAGCAGTTCATCTGTGCATAGCTGTCCGTTTCAAATTCACATTGCAGAGGTGCGAATTTAAAAGCCAACAATTCTGAGGTTGTGAAATATCAGCTGAAGGTGCTTAATTGTTGGCTTCATCCAGAGGTCAAATTTGTGCTTCATCGGATTTATAGGAAAGTTCAGAATAAGGTTTTCTTCATCATTCAATATTAGAAGATTGTATTCCGGGTATGCCCTATTGTAAAAGCTTTCAAAAGTGAATCAATAAAATTATCTATTTGCTGCAGTAGGGTTTTATATTACATTTTCTAGTATTTTATTTCATGCCTGGCATTATATTTCAAAAATACACAAAAAAAACAAATATACAAAAAAAACACAAACAGATTCAAAACCCCTCATCAGAAGTACAGAGTTTTAGAAGTTGGACGGAGATGAGTTCTTACACAAGGTGTGTGGTACAACTTGCATGTCCTAGGTCTAGTTGGGTTTATCTAATATTTGAAATATTGTAAATAATGTACTCATAGGAAAAGGATGTCTCTCTCGAATGTAATCTTGAGATTCCACACTAGCATTCTTTGCCACTTATCAATTGTATTATGATGTGTATATGAGCATCTATGTGATGTAAGATGTGTAAGAGCATCTATGACATTGTAAGGTGCATAAAGAATTTGTAGAGCATAAGAGCATGTAAAAGGGAGTTTCAAAGGGGACTAGGAAAGTCATAGAATACCTTTGACCAGTTTATAAGTTGTAAAATTGATGTGTGAGAACTTCTTTCAAGAGGTTTGAATGGACCATATTGGAGGCCTCAAGTTTGGTAAGTTAAATATTTCCCCCGAGGAGTTACATAGTATTTTGAAAAGGTAGACTCATTGTGAATGGGACATGGGAATCTTGGACCAATTTGTTCGCCCAAATTGTGCTTATTGTTTTGGACCACAGTATT
Source organism: Sequoia sempervirens (assembly GCA_007258455.2). Lineage (NCBI taxonomy): Eukaryota > Viridiplantae > Streptophyta > Pinopsida > Cupressales > Cupressaceae > Sequoia > Sequoia sempervirens. Next base: position 227,173,394 of record VDFB02075321.1, on the reverse strand, counting down.
GAAAATCATTGGTGGTTTCTAAGATTACCATATTAGATGTTTGGGTTGGAGGTATTGGGCACATGTTTATGTAGGGTTATGTTGTTAGAATGCCTCTAGATTGTAGAGTGTTGCTCTCATTGAAGCACCTAAGTTATGATAATGTATTGTAACATATAGTTTCTGATAATACCTTGAGTGTTTGCTTTCAAGGACTGTTTTTTCCCTTTGTAGGGTTCTAGGATATGTTTGTGTCACTCTTGTTTTTTGGTTGTTATGTTCCTTTTCTCATTTTTTCTTCAAATCTTGATCTTTTGAAGTGTTGTTTTATGAAATATCCCAGCCCTTCGTGAGATATTTACAGACTGTTCTGCCTTGACTGAACATTTTTTTTTTTTTGAATGTTTTGCTTTTTTTGTGGTTTTTTTAACAATAAGGATGCTAGAACAAATAAAAGAAATGCAAATGTAGCAAACTAGGGAAAATCTGAAACTAAAGCTAATGCCAATACTCAATCTATTATGATCAGATTTTTCTCTAATAATGCAAATACAAATAGCTCTTTGAATTCAGATGTATTTAATAAAGCTTAACCATTGTCTCATACCCGGAGCAGCCATAGCTAAATGAAAATGCAAATCTGGAAATGATTGACAGCAGCTGTAACCCTCATCGAATGGGCACGAAGCTTGCAAGTCAGGTTTCTCCACCCCTGAAACACATTGCAATGAATATTATGACCCAGCCGCCCTCAAACATAAAGATTTCAGACCCTTTCCTTAGGCGTTTCATCCTAGGAGAAAAACGCCTAGCATCCAGAACTATACGGCCTGGCAGTTACTTATTTGTACGGCTTAGCTTGGTCTAGATGTACGGCCCAACAAGGTACAAACATCAATTGAAACCCTCCGAAAGATTTCTCTTCTAGAATCTGAAACTCTTCACAAAGCCTTGAATTTAATGATGTTAAAACCTCCAATCAGCACAATGAGACTTGTGATCAAAGTCTCCAATAATTTGTAAAGCTTAGATGCTCTTTCAGATCTGTAGTAAGCAATATCAAGGAGAAATTTGTTCCCCAAGACTAGTTGCAGCAGCAAAAACACTTGTGCATACACACAGACCAAAGCCTCTCAAAAATCATAAGCGTCGAATGAATGAAAGCTTTTTTCTTCAAACCTTTTATACCTCCTTGGAAAGCACGATTCCCAAGGTTGTTTTTGTTCATTAAAATAATATAAAACATTTTCTTTTTAGTTGAATTTATGTTATATCTCACTTGGGCACTTAAATTATTACTTTAATATTTGACTGTATATCACTTATGACCCCCTTTAAAATAAAGTCAAATTAAACCATATAATATGCACTTTTTGAATGTTAATTATTATTATTAAAGTATATCTTTAATAATAAAAAAAGGCCATCTCTCCAACAATAGTCATCATCTACTGAATTTGACAGTGCCAAGAGGTAACCCACTGTGTCATCTGCTCACTCAGGTGACTTGCCAAAAATAGAAAGGTTTGCCTCTATCTCTCAATTAACTTACTATAAATAGTAAGTGCATCAAAACGAAGCGAGAAACCATTGAATAACAAGCGACTGAAAGATGCTAAGGGTCTAAAGAGAAAAACATTGCAAACTGCCACCTGAAGAGCAGAATAACTCTAACATAGGACCCTCTAAACAACAATATTAGCCTACAAGGGTCAGATAATAGGCTAATCCAACGAGATATGACAAGCTAAGAAAGGGACATTATAGTCCACCCTCCCTGAAATTGCTTGTCCCCAAGCAATCTCAACTTTGGATGCTGCAAGATATTCTCTCTCTCCCATGTAGCATCCTCTACCGAAAAGTTCCTCCATTTGATCAAATACTCTGTGATGATCTGTCTCCGCAAATGACGCTTTCTGAAATCAATGATGGCCTCAGATACTAATATCAACTTCCCCTCCTCATCAAGGGGTGGTAGAGCTGTAGAGGGAATAATATTGTGTCCTAACACCTTTTTGAGGTGCGACACATGAAATACATTATGCACTCTGCTGTTTGCCAATAACTCTAGCTCGTAAGCCACCTCTCCCACATGCTTGGTAATCCTGAAAGAACCATAATAAAGTGGCTTGAGCTTCTCGTCACCACTCTTCCTGAGAGTGGATTGGCAGTAGGGTTGAAGCATCAAGTACACCATATCACCTATATCAAATGATCACTCAACTCTCTTCTGATCTGCATATTGCTTCTGCTGATTTTGTGCCTTTTGTATATTTTCCCTCAATGATCTCATGATATCTTGATTCTCCTGAAGGTCTCTAGCACTTGGCACCCTACTGTCACTTAGCAACAAATCTAGAAAGTTGGGTGGATCATACCCATATAAAGCCATGAATGGTGTCATCTGAATGGACATGTGACGAGTGGTATTGTAACAATACTCACACAGATGTAACCATTTCACCCATGCCTTCTGTTGCCTTGCTATGTAATTTCGGAGGTATCCTTCCGCCCATTTATTAACATTCTCTGTCTACCCATCCGTTTGCGGGTGGTAACTGATACTCGGAGTAAGCTCGGTCCCACTAAGCCTGAACAACTCTTGTCAGAAATGGCTCATAAACCTGCTGTCCCAATCACTAACAATACTCCATGGAAAACAATGGAGCCTGAATACCTCTCGAAAGAAAATATTTGCTACCTGTGTCGTTGAATATGTAGCCGAGATCAGAAAGAAGTGTGCAAACTTCGTAAGCCGATTGATAACCACATATATACAATCTCTACCTTGGGCTTTTGGTAAGCCCATAGATAAACACTCCCACTTCTTGTCCGGAATGGGGAGTGGCCAAAGAAGACTTGCATGAAATGTGTGCTCTTGTTTATTTTGCTGGAAAACAGGGCACTCTCTCACATACTAAAGAACCTTGGACTCAAGACCTTTCCATGTAAACTGTTCCCGAATCTGCTTATATGTCTTGAAGTAATCGGGATGTCCTACCATAGGAAGATCATGAAAGGCCCTCAATACCTTGTTCTTCATCTCCAATCTTGGTACCAAAAGAATTCTCCCCTTGTAATTAATGAGCTCATTTACAACGGAGTATCTACTATCCTGAATTGTACCATCAACAATGCCTGAGGTCCATGGGTCCTTGGCATACTCTGTTGAAATTAAGTGCCTCCAATCAGCTGCAATCTCAACAAGGGAGCTCAAATGTGGTCTACGAGACAACGTATCAACAACATATTTTGTTTCCCTTTGACCTATGCTATGTCAAAGTCATAAGCCTGTAACTTACCCATTTTTTGTTGACAATCATTAAGATCTCGCTGCCCAAGGAAATGTTTTAGACTATTATGATCCATTTTAACACAAAATTTGCTGCCAACTAAGTATTGCTTGAATTTAGTCAATGCGTGCATAATGGCTAACATTTCCTTATTGTAGATACTGTAGCTACACTCTAGCCCCCTCAATTTCTTGCTCTCGTATACTATGGGGTGTTTGTCTTGCATTAACATTGCACCAATCCGCTCACCAGAAGCATCAAATTGAAGCTCAAATGGTCTAGTAAAATCTGGTATAGCAAGAACTGGGCATGTACTCATCAGAAGCTTGAACTTCTCAAAACACTGTTGTGCCTGATTAGTCCAGACTCCAAACGAACTTTCTTCGTCAAGTCGGTGAGTGGTGCTGCCTGCTGTGAAAATCCCTTGATGAAGCGTCTATAGAAGCCACACAATCCCATGAATCCCCTAAGTTGTGTGAGATTCTTTGGAGTAGGCCAATCCATAATAGCCCAGACTTTATCTGGATCCATATGCACACCCTTTGCAATGATAATGTGCCTAAGATACAGTAACTCAGATAAACCCAAAGCACATTTGGATTCCTTGGCATACAAGGACTCCTCTAGAATGTTCAAAATTGTATCCAAGTGTGGAAGGTGCTCCTCCCATATCCTGCTATAAACCAAGATGTCATCAAAAAACACTAAGACAAACCTCCTCAATTGATGCCGAAAAACCCTATTCATGGTAGACTGAAATGTAGCAGGGGCATTGGTTAAGCCAAAGGGCATAACCAAGAACTCGAAGTGACCACAATGGCATCGAAAGGCTTTCTTCTCTACGTCCTGCTCTCTAACCCAGATTTGATGGTAACAGGATCTCAAATCAATCTTAGAGAAGTACACACCATGTAACTCATCAATCAGCTCATCGATATGCGGTATAGGATATCTATTCTTGATGGCTCTCTTATTCAAGGCACGATAGTCAATGCCATAGTAACGAGACTCAGACTCAACTCAGACTCGGCTAGGGTGACTCAACTTTGGATGTAGGACTCGACGCCCAGACTCGGCTCAAACTCGGCTAGGGTGACTCAACTTTGGACTCAGGTCTCTACGCCCAGACTCGGCTTAGACTCGGCTAGGGTGACTCAACTCTGGACTCAGGACTCGACGCCCAGACTCGGCAAAATGAAAAAACCCTAGAAATTTAGAGATTTTCAATGATTTAAAACTTGTTTCAAGCACCCTTTATTGAATAAACCTTAAAGACACAATAATATCATTAAATAGAAGCAAATTTGATCACATACACAAGTATACATTGATCACATAAGCAGAAAGTACACAAATTGTAGTTGAGCTATTGAAGGAAATAACATACTTAGATATATAAATATAGTCAAATGTATACAAAACTCATGGAATATGAAATCCATGACATTAGATGTTCCAAACAAATATGAAATATCAAAATAATAACTACAAGTCAATGGCTCAAAGGAGTTTGCATCCTTCCTACGAAGGCATCTAAGGTGGGTCCTAGATGATGTAGCAACTACAACCATAGTCTCTACTTGTGACTCCATGCCACCCTCACCAACATTAGTTGTGGATATGTTTGCTCGTGCTTTAGCCTCCTCCTCTGCCATGGCTATAGCCTCAGTCTCTCTATCTGCCCGATCAACCCAATTAAGGTCCTCGTCACTAACACAAGTATACATCGATCATATAAGTATAAACACAAATTGTAGCTGAGCTGCTCAAGGAAATAACACACTTAGATATATAGTCAAAGACTCAAATGTATACAAAAATCATTGAATATGAAATCCATGACATCAAATGTTCCAAATAAATATGAAATATCAAAAGATTCAAAACAATAACTAGAAGTCTATGGCTTAAAGGAGCCTACATCCTTCCTACGAATGTGTCTAAGATAGGTCATGGATGATGCAACAACCATAATCTCAAGTATCAGGGTAATTTCCGTAATGCGGTTGAAGGGTAGTGCCCTTTGTGGGGGTCTAGGTGTAGTGCCTCTAGTGGGGTGGAGGGGCAACGCCCCTCGTGGGGGTTTGGGGGCAGCACCCCTAGTGGGGTCAAGGGGCAGTGCCCCTTGTGAGGGTTTGGGGGTAGCATCCCCAGTGGGGTCAAGGGCAATGCCCATTGCAGGGGTTTGGGGGTAGTGCCCCCCAAGCGGGGTCGGGGGCGCCTGGGGTCAAGGGGCAATGCCCCTTGTGGTCTGGGGGCGCCCCGGGGGTCTTGGGGTAGCGCGTTGGGCGCTTTCCCTGTCGCGATACTCCACCCCTCGACCCAAATTAAGACCTCCAAAACCAGACAAACCTTCATGGCGTACATCATTTTGCATTCACAATAAGTAAAAAAAAAAAAAACAAGTTTTAACTTTAAATATCATGTAAATTTTTACACTTTTCAAACCCTGCTTGTTGCCGAGTTTTGCTGACAAGACTCGACTGGACTCGGCGAGTTTGGTGAGTCCACCAAACTCGGCGAGTCCAGTTCGGACTTGGCAGGACTTGGTCGAGCCCCCAAGACTCGGCCAGGGTGACTCGACTCTTGACTTGCTGAGTTTTGGCGAGTCCTCGCGAGTCTCGTTACTATGGTCAATGCACATACGTAGAGTCCCATCCTTTTTCTTAACTAATACCATAGAAGATGCAAAAGGGCTCTTACTAGGCCGAATATGACGCATATCAAGTAGCTCCTTTATGGTCTTCTCTATCTCATCCTTTAACTGCTTGGGATGCCTGTATGGTGTGTTCATAACGGCTTTTGCACCCTCCTCCAACTCAATAGTGTGCTCAATACCTCTATTTGGAGGTCTACCTGGTGGTATGTTACTAAACACTTTGGTGTGTTTAGTCATCAAGTCCTGTACATCTAGTGGATAATTTGTCTTTTGCTTCCCCAACTCTGTAGGCATGAAACAACACTCTGCAGCCCATTCCACCTGGTCATGGCGGATTAACCTCTCCATCCTCCTAAAAGATATCATTTGAAGACAACCATCTGATATAGCCCTTAACACATGTTTTCTCCCATTTGCTTCGAATTTCATTTCCATTTTTTTCAAGTTGAGGGTGAATTCACCTATGGCATGAAGCCATTTCATGCCAAGCACAATATCCATGTCTCCCATACCTACTACATAAAAATCTGCCTTGAAGTCATAATCATTAAGGTGCATGGGAAGATCTGAAATCATCTTGTTACACGCAAGTGTGTAACCATCAGCCGCTCTAACATTAATTCCTTCAAACTCTTCGGTTTGAAGACCACGCCTAGCTAGCAATTTCTCATCAATGAAATTGTGCGTGGCACCTATATCCAATAAAGTAATCACTCTTTGCCCTGCTAAGACTCCTCAGATTCTAAAAGAACCCTCATGTTGAATGCTAGAAAGATGCACTGCTGGAGCCTTCTCTTCCACTTCATTTTTTGACTCTCTTGATGTGTTTTCAACCTCATTACCATCTTGATCAGATTGCTGATCAGAAATGTCTGAGTTAGAATCTTCAGCATAAAACCATTTCATTTTGTTTGCTTTGGCCTTGGGTCTCAAAGGACAATTGTGGTCTTGATTGTAAGGATCCTTGCACCAAAAATAGAGCTTCTTTCTCCTCAAATCATTGAGTGATTCTTGATCTTTTCTAACTGTAGATTTGTTTTTCTGATATTTTTGGAAAAAATTTGCTATCTTTGCTTGAAGAGGAAACTTTTTGTGGAAACTTGCTTCTAGGGGCTGTAAGTTCCATATTACGAGCTTTCCTCATAGCTTCTTGTAAGGTAGGAGGATTGAATGCCTTGATGCAACCTCTCAAAGGTTCAAGCAATCCCTCACTAAACAATATGATCAATCTCCTCTCAGATATGCTAGGCACCATTGCTGATAAACGCTGAAATTCACTAATGTAGAACTTCAAGCTACCCACCTGTTTGAGTTGAGCTAGCTCTCTAAAGTAAAGCTCTAGGTCCTTTCGATCAAAGCACTCAATAAGTCTATTCGTGAACTCATGGTAGGTAGTGATGAGGTGGTGCTGAAGGGTAACCATGCCATTGTACCACCACTCGTGTGTAAGTCCGTTTAAGTGCAATGTAGCGAACTTAATCGCCTCATCTTTTGGCATGGGCCTCAATGACAGGTAATTGTCCAACTTTTGGACCCATAATCTAACAGTGCATTTTTCACTGCCATTGAAGTGCAACAAAGTGACCTTGTTCGCAGCTTGCTGAAGGTCATGTGTAGCTTGTGGTGTTTGTTGTGCCCTGTGCTTTGCTTTGACTGCTCTACCACCTCTAGGCCTCTACTGGTCCAAAAATTGATTCAGGGTCAACAACTCCCGAATCTCAGTAGGTAAAGTCATATACTTTGCATAATGTCCATTGATATCTCCTCCAGTGAGAACATGAGGCTCTAGCACCTAAGTTGGTGGAGTCAATGGTGCCTATGGCTCCTCTAGGGGTAAAGGTAGGTTGGTTGGGCCTAAGAATTGAACCCATAGATGATGAAGACTGTTGAAATGCCACATTATGCTGCCCCAAACCCTGTGTACCACTAGTCTACCATTGATAACCCGTATGCTGTGGTGGCATAAACTGCCTCATAGTGCCCATCAACTAAGACATCATGTCCATATTGTCGAATTGTCTCCCGGCTCTAGAGTCAGGACTGAGTGACTCTGCTCGACCCTTATCTCTTTTAGCCATAGTGCCTGTCACACTATCACCTTCACTAGAACTAGTTCTGTGTATACCGAATATCCCTGAAACTATCTCACCTTCAGGAACTGGAGGTGGCTCACATTGTTCTGCACCTTCGGTATATTGTATGAACTCCTTACTCATGAAACTATTGAATCATGGGATGGTAGGAGACCGCTCTGATACCATCGAAATATCTCGGCCCTTCCTAAGATATTTATTGACTATTCTGTCTTGATTGAACTTTTTTTGTTTTTTTGAATGTTTTGCTTTTTTTTGTGTTTTTTTTTGTAATAAGGATGCTAAGACAAATAAAAGAAATGCAAATGTAGCAAACTAAGGGAAATGTGAAACTAAAGCTAATGCCAATACTCAATCTATTATGATCAGATTTTTCTCTAATAATGCAAATACAAATAGCTCTTTGAATTCAGATGTATTTAATAAAGCTTAAACACTGTCTCATACCTGGAGCAGCCATAGCTAAATGAAAATGCAAATCTGGAAATGATTGATAGCAGCTGTAACCCTCATTAATTGGACACCAAGCTTGCAAGTCAGGTTTCTCCACCTCTGAAACACATTGCAATGAATGATATGACCCAACTTCCCTCAAAGATAAAGATTTCAGATACTTTCCTTAGGTGTTTCAGCCTAGGAGAAAAACGCCTAGCATCCAGAACTGTACGGCCTGACAATGACTGATTTGTACGGCCCAGCTTGGTGTAGATGTACGGCCCAACAAGGTACAAACAGCAATTAAAACCCTCCAAATGATTTCTCTTCTAGAATCTGAAACTCCTCACAAATCCTTGCATTTAATGATGTTAAAACCTCCAATCAGCACAATGAGACTTTTGATCAAAGCCTCCAATAATTTGCAAACCTTAGATGCTCTTTCAGATATGTAGTAAGCAATATCAAGGAGGAATTCGTTCCCCAAGACCAGTTGCAGCAGCAAAATTGCTTGTGCATACACACAAACCAAAGCTTCTCAAAAATCATAAGTGTCAAATGAATGAGAGAGCTTTTTTCTTCAAACCTTTTATACCTCCTTGAAAAGCACGATTCCCAAGGTTGCTTTTGTCCTTCAAAATAATATAAAAATTTTGCTTTTTAGTTGACTTTATGTTATATCTCACTTGGGCACTTAAATTATTACTTTAATATTTGACTTTATATCACTTATGAGTGACAAGATTTGAGAATTGTAGTTGAGGAAAACTAGAATTCAGGTATTCATGATTTGTAGAGGATTGACAGTTCAGTTAAGGAACAACTATTGTGCAATCTACTTCCTGTAATTGTTCTTTGAATTAATAACCTCAAGTTAGACAAGCACTTGCTGCTACCAAGCTGGATTTTCCCCTCACGATGTTTCTAGGGTAGAATTTCCGAGTTAATTGTGTTGAATATTCTATTTCCAGAATGTTATTTTCTAATTTTTCAGCAACATTCATACCTTTTCATTACTGTCATTTTTTGTACCAAATAGAACAGTGAATTAACTAAACGTGGTTCTTACTTTCTACTATATTTGAGAGTTTACATATCAATGATTCAATATTAGTTTGACTAAAGATTTAGCCTAAATTTACTCAATTGTTGCTTTCAAAATTCTGTTGAAGTTGTTTTGAAGGATGTAATTATGCTATAAAGTAATACCATGTCTCCAACCATTTGTGATAGAGAGTTAGGAACAACTTCTTTAGTTACTCTTATTTCAGATTGACAGATTGTGTAAGAATATGTTTTTGATATTAGGGAAAAACAGATTTTGAAGGGATCCGTAACCCTTAACAACAAGAAAAGCCAGGCTGCAGAAAGGACAGCCTGCAGCCAACAAAAAAGCCAGCACCCAAACAAAACCCATCAAGATTTACAATTAGCACTTTTCTTGTGGGAGCGAAGAGTTGTGTAAGAATATGTTACAGATGATATAATTCCACCATTGATTAGAGTATTGAGAGAGTATCATCAGTGGAAGCAACATGCAACATATGTACTGGCTAGATTATGTAGAAAGTTTTTGGTGACCTGCAAATTTTACTAAAGGTTAGAGACATTATCTCACATTAAGAATGTACCATAAATTAGTTTTATGATTGGTAATGGTAAGGACCAATGAATGCTAAATACAGTCAGCTAATGTGCAATATCTACAATAATAGTTATATTCAACTACTTTCATTTTGCTAATAAAGTTGTGCCAACTGATCTCTAAGGGAAGTCAGATGCGAATTCTTTAAGATGAGGGATTGTGCTAGGCTGCTATCATATTTTGGATTTTCTTTTAATATTCAGTCTTGATTTTTAGTTTTGATGATTTTTTTGGGGTTCACTGGACATTTGGAGTTTCCTTAATTCTTGTTTTAGTCCTGTTGCCAATGTATGTTTTCATATACAGACATAATTCTGTAAATATTTCTATAGACACACACATAGATGTGTGTGTGTGTGTGTTAATGCGTGTTTCTGTATTATAGGTACATTGATCTTAAGTGCATTTATAGAATTGGATCATAAGTAACCATTGTAATGGATTGCTCACAATAGCTTATTGGATATTTAAGTTTCTCGATGGTGGGCTAGAGCATTACATCATTTTCTTTTGCTGACAGTTTTGTTTGTACAAGGAGCTCTAAACTTAGATCCTAATACATCTTTCATCCTACTGATGGATCATGTAGTCTGATCTTTGATGTCTATATAAAAAATTTCTTACACAGTTTCTCAGATCTCTTTTTAATTATTGACTGTGGAAACTGTAAACCTCTAAAGATGCTATCCCTTCAAATTAAAAATATTCCGTGTTACATGGAACTTCAGCATTATTCAGAAGAGGAAATTTTTCTGAATCATAAGAAATAAAATACTGTCTTGTTTCGGAGTACTTATTTTACTGATGTTCATTTGTACTTTCAGATTTTGGAGAAATCTGACTATGTCATACTCCAAGGCAAACCATTCATAAAAAAAACTGGTATATATTTCCTATAAATAAGTTTCAATAGATGCTTAGCTTCCTTAACTTTCTTTTATTGCATTAATGTGTAGTTCTCTAGAGGCACTTTCACAATATTTAATTATTTTCTTACTACTTTTGTTGAATTTTTTATTATAGGCTGGCGAAAGATAGCTTTCTTCTTCAATATTTCACTTGAGATTAAAGACAAGACCATTCAACTTGATCAAAATTCTAATGTACTTCGAGCTGAATTTGTTGCTCGTGCAAGCATGCAGTATGTGGTATTGTTGTAGGCAAGTCAATTTTTTAAATGACATGGCATCATATTTATGTAGATTTCTAGGTGAATTCAATGATTATGCTGCAATATCATTGTCTCTGTCTAGGGGTGGAAGGTTTTCAGATGCATGGGGTTCTTGTGATCGTGGAGAGAAGAAATTTTCCAAGCCAAATCATGATATCCCAAGCACAGCTGAGACAAGGGCCAAAACTAGAGCTGTTCAGGTACATCTTAACCTTGCTAGAGCTTGTGACATACATATTCACTTTGCTTTTATAATTGATCATTATGAGTTTGTTATTCATGTCAATGTGGTGCTTAGGTATCTTTGAAATTTTATGAGTCTATAACTGATCATTATCAGTTTGTTATTCATACATTGTGGTGTCTAGGCATCTTTTAAATGTTATATTATTGTAATTCACGTTATAAATTATGAAAAAATTATTTTACGTGTAACATCTGTACGACTTTTTTTAATTGCTCCCCTAATCAATGCAGTACTCTCTTAGTTTCTCTGTTTGTGCTCAATGGCCTTCAACATCTGAGAAAGCCATGCCCTGCTCAAAATCTTATCATAATGAATTCCAAAGTTGCTACTACAAATGAATCTTCTAGACCTTTGGGACAAGCTATCAAAATTTAAACACAGATACTTTCAAAGACTTTTCAAACCATCTCTTACTGTTAAATGGTTGCTATTTGAACATGGATAGTGCCTTCCTCCTCTAGCATCTCATTTTCTTTGGAGGAGATGGAACAGCATTTGTGTTTTGTCATAGAATAGACCTTGATAGGGAGGGTCATTGGTGCTTACTTGTGACCAAAAAGGGTGTATCCATATTCTATAACACTTGGAAGCCCTCTAGATTTAACATCATAAAAAGTAAAAATGTGTTAAAAGGGAAAAAAATAATAAAACAAATCTTAAGATGAAAGGGTGAGCCCTCTAGGTCTAGAAGGGAAAATACAACAAAGAGCACTTCATTGGTGCTCTTTGAGGCATTTAGGAGGGCCTCAAAGGAGATCATAACTTGTTCTTTCCAAGGATGTTTTTTGAGGAGCAGAAATTTCTCCACCACACCACCACACCATTGAATGATGTGCTTCAACTCAGGGTCCAACAACAATTTCTTTGATAGAGGCCCAAGAATGTGATATCCAATACCTGTAATGTCCCGTACTTGGAGTATGCTTGAATTTTCCTTAAGGGACAATTACACAACATAAAATTGTTTTACAAATAATATTCCATAGTAAATTATATAATAAATATTGAACTTAAGAATAAATGAACTATTAACATTTATGAAATAATGAATAACAACTTAAACTTGAATCCAATCTATAGACTATTTCAATAATCAATCATGGTAGGGATTGGAGAGGAACACATGATAGGGCGCTAGAAAAACTATTCATCACAAGTAAGCCCAAGGGCATGCTCATACCCCCCTTGGCTCCAAGTGGTAGGCACATCCAACCAAGACAACTCCATCCAACTTAGGGTTGTGAGAACATCCAAGTGGCAAGAACATCCAAGCAAGACAATTCCCATACTGCCTTTCCCTAACATGTTTCCTTACAAATCCAGGCCTGATTGCTTATAGGGAAACTAATAGATTAAATCAAATGAATAATTACTAATAAGGATTAATAATTTGTGCAAGCATCATTATTGCATGATTGTAGATAATGTATATATATTTAATTTCTGATAATGAATTTCAATCTTACAATAATCACTTTATTTGGACATATATATGTGTGTGTGCGTGTGTGTGTGTGTGTATGTATGTATTTATAATTATATTTAAGCTTACTTCCCAAATATATTCTTGGCAATAATACTTAATCCAACAGATCTCTTATAACTTATTCCTTTTCCCAATCTGCTGCTTTTATCTGAATTCATCTCCTTTGTGATCTGATGATTCTCCCTTTGAAATGTTTCTCCTTTTATATCCTCTATCCTTTGTGAAGAGATGCAACTCTTTAAATAGAGACAACCTTCTAAAAGGACACGATTTTATGTTAACCTTGATCACTGCCTTAATAATTTGAAACACTACTCATTAATAATTGCTGCTCCTCAAACTATATTTTCTGCTCCATATTATAATCATATTCACTAATACATATGAATTGCTTATAATTGCTTGATCGCTTCTCCTCTATTGCTGCCTTGTATATAATATCATTACATTGATCACTGTTTTCTTCAACTGAATCGATGCTCATTTAAACGTAGTAATCATTGCCTATATTATTATTCCATTTAAAACATAGGAATCACTACATACATTAACTTCTAATATAATCGCTGATTGTCTTAATGGGTCGGCCTTCACAAGGAAATGATATTAATTGTTGTCAGTGCCTGGGATTTTAGTGCTGCGATTTAAGGAATGAAACGGGTCATTACAATACCAAATGCTGCGGATAACTCATTGTTATATAACTTGAAAAACCATTGGCGCCTTGAAGGAAGAAGTCTTCTCATTTCTTGTAAGAAATTTCTAGAGCTGATAGTCTTATCCTCAAATTTAACCTTCTTGAAGATGGGAAGGAGAAAGTGGAATGGGTAACCTTAATCTCAAAGGCATCGGAAAAATTTATGCTTGATCTCATAAATATTCTCTTTGCAACTTTCTTGAACTAAGTATCTCTTTAACTCATTGTGAATGAATCCACTTTTTAGTGAAGAGGGTGATTAGAGTTTAAAGAAAGATATTAGTATGTATTCAAAGCCTTTTGGTAACATCTAGTACTGAAGAGACCTATAGAAGAGAAATCTGGTCCTTTGTAGAAAATAATGTGCAAAATATTGGCCTCACAAATTGTAATGTCCCCATTTTCGGTCACTTCAGTATTATAGTTGGCTTCGGCTTTCTCGGTGATCGTCAACCTTGTCTGAGAGGATGTTTGATGTTGGCAATGAGCTTAGTTAGTATAGAGGACTATTGAGACACCTTTTGAAGTGAATTTCGGCTTTTGGTGGGTTCTCCAAGATTCTTGAGAGAGTCTCTATTTATAGTCACCTGTCATGTCCCCGATTTGGAGCAATAAGGAGAAATCATTAAATTGATTATTTGTAAGGTTTTCCAATGTTTGGTTTTCCAGCGTCTGGTTTGGTTTTCCAGCGTTCGGTTTGGTTTTCCAACGTTTGGTTTTCCAGCATCTAGTTTGGTTTTCTAGCATCTGGTTGGTTTTCCAGCATGGTGGCCTTATATTTAATTAATTTACTAAAGTGACTTAAAATAAATATTATATCATAAAGTCACTTAAATAATAAAATAATATTATTTTCTAGAAGCTTCTTGGAGATGGGTTAGAAAAAGTATATAAAAAGCTCATTGCTAGTCATTCAAACACACTTGGATTTTACTTCTATTCTATTCATACCTGCGTGTTAGAAGAAAAGCTTGAATGCTTTCATTGCCTGAGGGTTTGAAGACTCTAAGGTACTAGTTTCGATTGTGAAATATCAGTCCTAGTTGGAATTGTGAGAAATCCATCGATTATTTCTATTTGTGCTTCATTGGAGAGTTGATTTGGGTGCAATAGCTGATGTATTATTTCCCTAGCTGAGTTGATGTGATATCTGAAGTATTATTGCATCATCTTAAGTGCAGCAACTGAGGTATTGTTGCATTTGATTTGCTACAGCAGCTGATGTATTGCTGTAATTTGTTGGAGAGAATATTGAAGAGCATTTTCCGTTTGGAGTTGCATTGGTTTGGAACAATTGCTGCCATCAGTCTTCAATCAGGTTCTTGAATTGGCATTTTATTTGCATATTTACATCAGTTTGTAATTGCTGCTACAACAGCCTTGTATTTGCAGTTCCCATAGCTTATAGTATTGGCATTGGCATTGTAAAATTGCACCAGTTTCATGACAGCAATAAAGGAGTTTATGACAAAATGTCAAATTGCTGTAGCTATTCATTTTAATTCATAAGTTTGCATGACAAGTGTTTGGTATAATTCCTCATTGCTGTAGCATTCAATTGGCATAAGAAACTTGCATACCAACTGTTTGTCTTAATGTCAATGAGCTGTAGTTGAATATTTGCACAAGTTTCAGCTATAGTGGTGTTAGGAGTTTGCATGCTAAGTGTTTGCTAAAATACCTATTGGCTGTAGCTTTACATTTACGCAGTTGCACTTCATTCAGTCATTATAAGGCATTGTAGCTCATCTCAAGCATTAGCTTCAGCTTTGAAAGAGTTCGGGTAATGTATGACAAGTGTTTGTGATAATGTCTCTTGCTGCTATTATGCATTTGCATTATATTTTCAGTCATCGTTGAGCATTGGAAAGTCATTAGAATCCATTGCATTGCATTACCATTTAGTTTCAGTGCTTGTGTACTTTCATTTAAGACATTTAGTTGATCAAAACATCGTATGCATTTGAAGTTATCAAAAAGAAACTACAATCAGCAAGTTCAGACTTTGCAAGGCAAGTGTTTGACAAAATTCCCGGAGCTTCAAATCATCAAGTTAAGGCCAGAATTAGCAAGGGACATTACATCACCCTATCGGAGCTGATATTCATTATTCATCATCAGTATCATTCCAAAGAAGTCAGATTTCAATTCTGATACTTTTCGACAATTTCTGCAACTCGGGTATATTATTGGCATTAATTTAATTAATTTACTAAGGTTGCTTAATCTTATTAAAATAATTTAATGGGCACCTTAGTTTAATAGCTCGTCGGAAAGAGGATGAAAAGTTTTAAATTATGGATGCATAATATTGGGACTTTGTGTATCAAATATTATCATTATTTTGACAAAAGGGTCTCTTGGAGCAAAAAGGAGTTTTTAATTAAAAAGGGATTTTTAAATTGAATCTTCCGAAAAATTTGGCGGGAAAAGTATATAAGGAGGTTTTGTGAGCTCATTTGCATTCTGCAAATTATTTTATTTTCTCTTGTGAAACCACCCTTGTGGTCCTATGGGATTGAACCTAGTTCATCTCAGCCTTCTTGAGGACGAAAACACTCTTGGAGACCTCGGCGGTGAAAGATCCTCCCTAGTTAATACTGTGTGATTCATTGAGAGTCACAATTTGTGCAGAAAAGGGTTTTTGGTAGATCTACTTCAGAATCTATGCTTGTGCTGAATGCTGAACGTTTGGAGCAATTTCATACAGAGATTGCCTATGTACTGAATGTTGACAATTAGAGGATTTGATGGTAAAATTCCCTTGTCAGTTGAAACAAATATAATGAGATTTGTGCCAAATATTATATTTGTTAGTGCAGATTGGAAGCAGATTTATAAGTGTGTTTACAAGAGCAGATTAGGATTGCAATGTTGAGATTGCTGTGGTTTAAAAGGGTGGAACACAGCTTTAAGGGTGTCTTTTTGAGTAGAATGCAACACTATAGGTGCCAAGCACTTAATGCTGGAAAAAGAGTTGAAGTAATAGCAGTTTTCAAACAGTTTAGAGTGGACCTCAGGCAGATTTCTGAGTATAATCAGGTACAAGTTAAATTTTTGCATGCTACAGTTGAGTGTTTTGTATGATAACAGTCACCATTGTAGGAGTTACGTCATTTTGAAGCAATGTTTTGATACACAACTGTAATCTCTCTATAATACGTGCAATGAAGACTTCCAGGTTGGATTGATATGTTCTCTATATTGTAGCCACATTCTTATGATAGCTGAGTGTATTGTTGCTGAATATTTATGCATGCAAAGTGTTTGTTGAAATGTCTATGATATCTCTATGCATTGTGGATTTACTTGTTGAACTGATATTGTCACAAATTGCACTTTGAATGATCCTATACCAAAACACATTGAATTTCAATTAAATACAAAGTGTTGGTTTTGGAAAAAAATTGGTTTCAATTTGGGGGTGGTCATTACACAAACGATAACAATCTTGATTTTTGAATAGCTAGAAGAATAAATATCAAAGAAAAGTTGTAACTATTTTTGAATCATGCCAAATACCGAAGGCAACATCAATAAAACAAAGGAAATAAAGGAAGAGACAAGCATAGATGACAACAAAATTGCTACCTATGGCAATTTCTCTAATTTATGTGTATGTTTTGTCATTGAACTCAATGAAATGCTCCTTAAGAACTAATTTTGCAACATTGAGAATGAAGTCTACCTTGCTAGCAAGGAAAACACCATAAATGAAAAACTTAAGAGCTTAAAGGTCCACATTCATAGGGATGTTGGGGTAAAGAGTGTCAACATCAAACGTGAAGAGAAAAACTTCAAGAGGAAATTGACAAGTTCTAAGATCATGGGTGAGTGAATATGAATCACTCAAGTGGTTAGGTTGATTCTTAAAGATAGGGAACAATTGAAAATGGAGCCAGTGGGAGTTTGGTTCCAATAAGTAACCACAATAGGAGCAAATGGTTCTAGTAGCCAAGGAAGGTTTATGAATCTTTGGTAGGTGGAAATTACAAGTTTTGACGGACTTGTGATTGATCTAAAGAAGGAAGCAAAACTCATCTTTTCCAATTAAGTTATCCTTCAAAGCTTTATGGTAAAGTGACTTCACATCGAGGAAATGAGATTCTTGAGAGACAAAGGGGACCTCAAAATATACATTAGAATCAAAAAGTTGTTGGAGACCCTTAGAAGTATGCCAATCCTTGTTGAGAAATTGATTCCAAGGTTCTTGTTAGCAGGGTGGATAACATTAGTGAGTTGAGAATTTAAAATGCGTCTTTCTTCAACATGAATATCTTCCAAGGGAGGATAGAATTATTTAGGATCGGAATAAGATCATCATCTTCATTGGAAAGTTGAGAACAGTTGTCATTAAATTAAATTGAAGGATGGAAGAATGACTTGAGGCCAAGACAATGTGCAAAAGCATTAAATTCATTAGCAACTTCTTTAGAAGGCACTAGAGGGGGATTGGGAGTAAATTTGAGAGTGAGATTCAATGCTTTTCCACAATTGAAAGAGATCTATTGGAAATATTGTGAATAGCTGAATTTGTGATGCAACTATCTAGCTTGCTAGTGGAATAATGATTGAACTGTAGAAGGTATAGTCATTAGGAGCAAGGAGGGCATCCCATCTACTAATTTTTGGGTGGGTATGGGTAGATCTTTAAGGGATAAAGCCTACCTTTGCTGCTTTTGAACATATGGGGCATCTTTCCTTTTTTGCCATGCTGAACCACCATTTTGGCTATGATTTGCACCTCCCTAAAGCCACCCTTGTGGTGTAATAGGGATGTAGTTGGGTGGTTTGATTAAAGGCCCCACTCTCCTTGGAATTTTAAAGGAAGGGGACATTGAAATTTCCCAAACTGTGGAATAGGAAACTAGTGAGTTTGTTGTTGGTAGTGGTTGTCATGAAAGTTGTTCTTCTTTAGTTGGCTCTTCTTTTGAATGTCCAGTTGCCTCTAGGAGTAGGGTTAGTAGGATTTTCAAGAGTAACATCTAGACCCTTTGTATGAACGTCACTGTAAAAGGCTTATTCTTACGATGGCTAATCCTCCTCTTTCTGAGCATTATTTGTAAGAGCTCATTGTTTAAGCACTTGTTGAATTAGATTATCAAGTTTCAATGTATATATTAATACCTCTTTTTCCAGTATTTTACAAACATTTTTCTCAACATTGACATCATTCATCTATGTCCATTATTTGAGCTTCTTCAACTGCTAATTTCTTAAGAATTTTAGCCTCACAAGTGTGAATTTGGTGGGAAGATTAGATTCAGCTATGGTGATCATCTTAAGGAAAAGCGGTTTCACCTTGACTTTCCAATCATTATCAGTATTTGAAGAAACAACATTGTCTCTATTCATTGGTCTAATGGTATTATCGAGGAGATCTTTTATGTCAAATTTATTGAGGGCCTCATTCATAGTGGAAATTACTTGCTAGGGATGCTCAACTTAGGTTTGAGCATATTGAAATTGTGTAGTTTTAGCCATCGACTTGACCCTTTTTTAGAAACTCTCATTGATGTAGCCCTAGTATTGGATAGAAACCTTGGGAGGGCTTATCTAAACACTATCTAGAATTTCTCCAACATCCAATTTATGCTTCATGGTGTGAGCAATGTTATTGGTGTAAAGAAATTTACCAAGAAGAGTTCCAATTTAGAAAATGTGAATCCAACAGTTTTGCAATGCATTGAGGTAATGGGGGATCTTGAGGAATAGAATCTCAATCACCAGCTGGAATGGAAGAAATATTGCTGGAAGAATCAACAATAGCCCTTTGTTTATGAGATTTGTTAGCCTAGATTAAAGCCATGCTTGCAGAAATAAACTATGCTGCTTGCAGTTCAATAGAAAAAATTATGGGTTCTATTGCTAGAGTGGAAGTATATTAGTAGAAAAGATAAAAACACAAAGATATATAATAATGCACAAGTAAATGAGAGGATACTTAGTTATAGGAAAAATAAAATATTTGTAATAATTAACTCTCAATTCATTCTGGACTTAAGGTCCTCATCAACAAATTGTGTAATTGATTACAAATGAAAGAGTGGAGCCCTAATACATAGGTTTCACTTATTTCATTGTGAAAGGTCACAACCCAAAAAGGTGGCTTGGTCAAAAGCAAAATATCACAAAAATTATGATATAAAAGGACAGAAATAATAAATAGCCCTTAAAAAGTGAAGGGTAAGGCGCCTAGCAGGCCTAGGAGGGGAAATACAACAAAAGACACCTCACTAGAGTTCTAGAGGGGATCTTGAATGGCCTAAGATAAGTAGATCATAACTTATTCTGTCCAAGTAAGCTTCAACTTAGGATCTAGTTACAATTTCTTTGAGAGAGCTCTAAGAATGTGATATTCAATACCAAGTGTGTGGTTTCGGATCTCCCGCAAAATGAAGTCTTGCAAAGTCAGTCATGTGCAATTGGCTAAGGGTCACTTGTAGTGATCTAGAAGGTGGTTTTGGATCTCTTGCACAATGAGGTCTTTTAGAGTTAGTCATGTGGCCGCTAGAAGGCAGTCTTGAACCTCCCACACAATAAAGTCTTACAAAGTCTGTTGTTGGCTAGAAGGCAGTTTTAGATCTGCACAATGAGGTCTTGCAAAGTCAATTATATGGCTAGCTTGAAGGTAGTCTTGGATATCTCGCACAAGGAGGTGTTGCAGAGTGAATCACATGATTGGTTAGAAGGCAGTCTTGGATATGCAACATGATATCTTGCAAAGTTAGTCTTGCTGCTGGTTAGAAGGCAGATTTTGATGACTAACACAAATTAGGTCTTGTAGTGGACTTACTAAGAGTAGCAATCCTAAGGTTGGTGACAACTCCAAATAGAGGACCACCTATTGTGGTCCTCAAAGTCAGTTTTGCTTGACTATCATGAAGGTTGATGGGGTCTCTATGAGCAAAGGAAGATATATACACATCAATGGAGGTTCTAGATTGGATATCTAGCTCCAACAAAGGATGAAGAAGTGTTGGTTGTAATGTGAGGTATATTGGAGTAGTGTCTTGGTGCAATAGTGCATATGGAGCGAGTTGGACCTTGAGAGTTTGCAAAGTTCCATGTGGTAGCATGCAGCATAGTTGGAGGTTTGTGACAAGTGGACAAGGAGAGGGATCACCATTGTTGTCTTGCAAAGTTGGATGAGAGTGGGTAGCTGATGTTTGAGTCTCCATGATAGGTCTTTTAGAGGGTAGCATGCATGCAAATATCTTGGGTTGGTGAGAGTCTGAAACAGTAGCAAGGACTATATGGTGTCCTTTAGAGAGTGACCTCCATTGAGGTAAAGAGGCAAAAATGAAACTTGTGATGTGTAGAACACAATAGAATAATTACTTATGGATGCCATGATATTAATTTTTGTTAATGAAGAATTGTCATTTTTTTTGCAAGTTCTTGTGTTGTGCTCATGTGGCTTTCATAGTGTGATTCTGATCTCTGCATGATGGCCCTCCTTCAATTGACCCCCCTTGTGTGTGCATTACCTACCATTGCATAGACTGGGCAATCAATGGCTTGCGTTGAAATATTGTGCCATGTCCAGTGAATAAACAGTATACAGTAATACGTAGGCTGGAGAAAGGGAAAATGAAATCAAGACTTTCTTTGTTTTGAAAATTTAGTTACATAAATGTGTAGAGAGATGGCGGCAAAATTCCATTACAAGTTTTAGCTGTTAGTATATACTGATTATAGCAGTAAAAGAATAAATTTAAAAGACCAGATCACATTGACCAATGTTCCCAAGTTGTCGATGGTCATGAACCAGCTTTCACTGAAGTATGATCTTTTGTGTTTGTTACAAAATGGATGGTCTTAGCAAATTGGCTAACTGTGAACTCTGGTTCTGGTCCACTTACTTTTTTTTGGCTGGCTGGTAGAATATGGTCTTCTTTAACCATCACATCTTAGAAACATTATACTATATCCTTCAATGATTGATTGATTGTTCTCAAATGCTCAGTTCATGCTATTTTTCCTGCCAAAGTCTCTTGACAGTGACTGTACATGGCTGGTTATGGGAAATTAGAGTTTCCATTACCTTTGGGGACATATCTGTTCCTCATTCCTTAGCATCTACATTCTATTTGATGCCATTTGCTGTCCTGCTTCTAATTTTTGAATGATTCTGCTTAATCCACTCACTTTGAGTAAACTCCAAGCTTTAGAAAAGCTTGCATTATGTTGAAAATAATAGTATTTAGCTTACTTTTCCATTTTTTTCTCCTTACTGGAAAGAAGACTTTGGTTGAATTTGATGAGAATTTGTCATAATAACTTGGTTTTCCATGACTGTAATGCACAGGATCTGCTTGGCATAGGAGAGTATAAACAAGGAGTTGGTAATTCTCGTTGATATGTGCAGAGAGGAGGTTTTAATACTTTATAGTATGTGAAGACCAGGGGACAAACCTGCACCAAGGTTTCATGCTACTTCTCAAGATAAGCCGGGAATTGTTAAGGATTGCTTGCAAAACACATTTTACAGCTGATTCTTTCGGGATTCTTCACAATCTCACTATAGTGTATGTTACCATTTTTCAAGGCTTTGCTCATCAAAATATTGCAGATCAAAAGCAATTTTCCTTTTATATTTCATGTTCATATTTGTAATAACATGGCCAGATAGCAACTATTCTTTGATGAGCAATGAAATCTATACTCATACACTAAAGAATTTAGTGTGAGCATGAAGAGGATGATTTTTCACATGATTGACCATATCTTCAAAGGGATGATTGATCCTTAAATTGTTTGGATGATTGTTGGTAACAACTCACGTTGCCTGTGTCTTGTTTAATAATTTTTTTCCAATATTCATAGGGGCTCCATAGTCTTTTTCTAGTATTGCCAAAGTGTAAATTGTGCATTGAGAAATTTTGAAGGGAAACGACATTGAAATTTATCATGCAATTCAAAATAAAGTATCATCAGTATGTAAATGTATTACATTTTTCATGTAATACAAAGATGGGATAACACGAAGATTTGTCAGCTCCTCTACTGCTGTGGAACATTTAAAGATTTGTTAGTATGTCTAAAAAGGATTTATAACATTCTAATTAGCCCACTGTCAGTTGATCAACTAGCTATCTTGGCAATTGCTTGTGATTGTATGTACTGATATCAGAGCATGAATTTTAGCTGGTCTACCTAAAGAATGGTACCTTATGTCATCTCTTCATTGATGCCAAGGGTAGTATCCACAAGAAAAACATTTTAAAGTCAATCTGCACAACATAATGATAAATACCCATCTGTCCAAGACATACTTTGATATCCCTTTACAGGCCAGGACTTGGATATTTCCCAAAAATTGAGTAGGGGATTGTCGGGGCATATTTGTACCCTGGGAGCATGTAAAAGTTAATGGCATGACTGAAACCCATAAGTAAACAGCATAATTTTTTTTCTGAAAAAGACATTTGACTAACATAAAAGTAAATGCATTTTGTAGTATTCATGTTGTGAATTGCCTTGAAGATTGGCCAAAAAAGATGTTAAAAAATGTGGGGGACCCTGGCTGGAGATGCCTCAATACTAACTGATTTAGAAGAGCCCTTTTATCTATTTACTTAATTTTAAGGGATGGTATAAGTTGAACCTTTGAAATTTAACCTTTTTCACATGCTACTGTTCAAGCTTTCAAGGTGTTAATTTTGTACTAAAACTTTAGCTGGTCCTAGATGTGAGGGTTCCTGCAGGTACATTGATTTTTATCCTGTTTTCCTCAACAAATTATAGTGCTATATATCTGGAATGCTTTCATGTTTCATTTAAATATATTATTGTCACAATTTATGCATAACTATCTAGACAAAATTTTCACTCATTGATTCATTGCATGATTGTTGTTGATCAACAAGTTCTTTTCCTCCTTCTATTTAGAACATTGTAAATATTTAAGCATACTTCCATGAAGTTTTAGAATGGGGGAATGGGAGACAAGGGGGATGGGTTTTCAAGATGGTGGGACCAAGAACCTTGATTTAGGGATGGTAGTTGGCAAGGGTTTTGGGGTAGAGCCCCAAGTAGGGTTGAGGGGCAATGGCCCTTCCAAGTATCTAAGGGAAATGTTCCCAATGAGGTCAAGGGGCAGCAACCCTCGTGAGGTTTGAGGGAAACGCCTCTAGTGTGTTCCTTGTGGTATAGGCGAGGTCAAGGGATGGGGCCCTAATCTTGAAACCCAAATTAAGACTTTCAAAGCCATGTAGACCTTCATGGTGTACCCCATTTTCATAACTTTATCACCACGTTCTCTCCAACATGAAGTAAATGTTTATAGCCAAATCTTCATTCTTTAGAGAGCTTCTAGTAACGTTGAATAATTTGAATGTTCTAAATGATGAGGGCTACATAGTGCTATTGAAGGATGCTAACAAGCTCCCCAGGAAACTTGAGATGTTCAAACGTTTTGTTGAAGTTTGCAAATTAGAAGGATGCCCACTATAATTTGCCTTCCCATAATCTTTTTGAATCAAAAGTGTGTGTGTGTGTGTGGCTCTTTGGTCCCCAAAAGCTACGAGACTTAAAAAATGAGGGATGACCCCTTCAATGCATAACATGGTTGTCACCTAAGCCTACACCACTCTGAAAAAATAGCTTGAAAATATTTGTTGAGAATTATTTGAAGTTTTTCGAACTATCAAAATCTTTAAATTAGATGTTATTATATTAACTCTTTCTCCTCCACTCAAGAGGAATGATCTTGATCCTTCCATGAAGAATACTCTTAGGCTTGAAAAGATCAAGAATTGGAGATTGCTTGTACTTGCCTTTGTGGGCACACAAAATGAAGTGGCGAACATCCTGTACTATGTGGTTTAATTTTCTTGTATGTAATAAACAACACTTGCCTCAAACATGTAAGAGTTGCAAAAAACCTCACATCTAACAAAACACATCTCTAAACACTTTGTCAATATAATTTTGATTAACATTAACCTTCAATCTACATTGCATAGAAACAAACAAATTAGCAGCCTTCCTATCCCATTTAAGGCATACTTTAGTTTGGGGTGTTCAACAATTTCTATGCCAATATTTCCAACCAACTCTTAAGAAATGAGGTTAGTTTGGGAACAAGAATAAAAGTCATGAATATGAAAGCCAATATTTATTGTGTGACATAATTTGGAATTGGCCTTTGAATTATAATCAATTCCTTTTACACTAGTAGTAGAAATAGATGTTTTAGGATTTCTTAGCCTTTTGATGTGGACAATTTTCTAGATGTAGCTTGCAATAGGTTTGTTTGTATTGTCTAACTTGTTTTGCGGTTGTGGCATTCACTTTCTTGGTCTCGCTTGCTCCTTGGGCCTTTGGAGAGGAAAGTGGACTCTTTACCTTGAAGTAATGAATATATGAAAATGCCTTAGTGATGCTATGGGGTTTGGAGAGAAACTCACCTTTGAAGATAGCTATGAAATTCTTTGGTGGATTTTATCGAGACCTCTTGATATTGCACATATTTGTCTTTTTCAACAACTATTCTTAAAAAATTACTATTGTATTCTTGTACATGCAATGTCCATTTTGTAGTCCATTCCAATGTCCTTGGAAATTCCCAACATTCTTGGAGAGTGCTACCATTGTTAGGAAAATATTTTGATAGTGGCAGAGGGTTCTTGGAGCTAAGATGAGTACAACAGTCTATTTGTGTGTAGATTTGACATTCTAGGGGCACTCCACACTTCTCGGAGAAGTTTGTCATTTTGGAAGAAAGCCAACTCGAACATAGATCAATCTCCAATGTGGCCATGATATTGATGGTGGGATAGAATTCATATTTTGGGCTATTTTATTATTTTCCGTAATTTGGTAGTTGAGCGAAAAATAATTAATAAAATTAAGTTATCAAAGTGGATGATATTATTATTATTATTTTTTATAAAGCAACTTTTTTGGGATTTAAAATATAAAGTTAAATTAATAGTCACTTGGTGGGGCATCAAAGATTATTTTATTATTTATTGGGGGAAAAGTGTATAAAAGGAGGAAATAGAAATGAAAAAGACATTCTTGGCATTTTATTTTACAACCCCAAGTTGGAGAGATTGAACTTTGTTCATTCTTAAGTCGATGGACAAAAACCCTTATGGCAGTAAGTTTTGTGGATGAAAATCGACCTAGTTGATTAGGTGGATTTATACAAGATTCATAGGTGCACTTAAATGGAAGATTACATGGTTTTTCCAAGAGATTTGTAGAGCAAAGAAATGTATGAATTTGGATAGTTGGTTTATGTAATGTTATCTTGCTATTTCCATTGGTGAGATTTTTAGAATATTTACCTACAAAAAATAATTATAAATTCAAAAGAGAAAATCAATACAAGTTAGGAAGCCTTAAAACATGGCATGGCATTTAATTTACACCATCCACATTTCTTTGTTTGAAGACTTTTGTAACTGTGATGTGGGAAAAAGGGATCTAGAGTCTAAATCATACTTTCTCCTACATTATATTGGAAAGGAACCAAAAAAGATCACAAACACCCGCTTGGCTACTAGCCTCTATGGAAGAGCCAAAATGGTGGATTGGGGTTTTGGTTCTTTGTTTGTTTGGGGGGATGATTGATTAATGATTAACTTGATTTGATAATGTAAATGTGTGTCTAGGCCAACTATTAAGCTACAACCAATTGATACAATTATAGAGATACACAGAGCTGAAACACATAAACGAGTTACATAATAATAGGGTGCAAAAGCAGAGGAAGCTGCCATATGAATTTGGGCTCAAATTGGTTGGATAGGGGTGCTAGTGCCCTAGACCGAGAAGTACAAATCTTAGGAATCAAAAACCAGATTTTAGATGGTTGTTGTTTGTAGGTTCTTCCCTTTTGGACTCAACAATTAGGTCTTCAATCCTCTCCCAAATCCACTTTAGATCTATCACCTACACACAAGAGAGGAGAGAAAGGGTTGTGTTGTATAGGGGCTTGCCTAAGTCAAAACCTGTTTTGGTGATTCCACCTCCACAACGACTATAATGATGTAAAGAGTGCTTACCCTTGGTCGGGAATAGGCAAAATGGGTAAAAGGGAATGATAAATTGATAAGTGCTGCAACTTACCACTCAAATTTGCTTTCCTTGATGGACTAAAGTCATTGTAATCATCTCATACACGAAGAGTTGGTTGCGTGATTGAAAGTCTTGCAAGTGTGAGTACTCACAAAACAAATGAACATAAGACATGAACAAACTCACATACAAACTTGATGCATTGCTAACATGGATCTTGATTGATAATAAGTGTTGTAAAATATTCTAATTTTACTCTTGACTGTTTTTAAGATGCCCAATCGTGATTAAAAAATGCTAGGTTGTTTAGGATTTCAAATGGTGAAAAAGACTTGTTTTTTATATGCATTGATTTGTTTATCGTAAAATTAATTATCAAAACTCGACAAATGAATTTAAATTTATAATGTTAAAATATTGACAATGACATTTAAATTGGGGCTAAAATAGGTTGGATTGGGGTGCTAGGACCCTAGTCTAGACCTATTTTGGGTCCTTAAGTGTCATTAAGTGAATATAAATAATGAATCCTAATTTAATTATGATTTTATGAAGATGACCATTAAATAGACACTTTAAGAGCATAATTGGGTCCAAGCACATAGGGGGAGATACAACTGACACTTTAAGAGCACAATTGGGTCCAAGCACATAGGTGGAGCTAAAAGTAGTGTGAAATTATCAACGGCGACAATTTGATGCTACAATAACAATTAGGTCTCTTTAAACAACAAAATTTTATTGATGTTTAAGCCTTAGAAATTAATCACAACTTTAGGGGATGCATTGTGTGGAGTTAAAAGTAAAAAGAAAAAATATTCAACAATCCTAAAGCTGTTAGGACTCTTTTACCTCAGCCTTACAACCTTTCTGGGAGCATTTGAAGGGTTTATAAAATAGAGTGCCACTTTTTGGAAGAGTTATGAGCAATTAGGACTCTTATTGTTTTGCCATACAACCTTGTTAAAGTTTTGAAGGATAAATAAATTAGGAGTGTTGGAGGCATGTTAAATACATCAAAAGGAAACCCAACTATTAAGGACATAGCTTGATATTTATGGGACTTCCATGACCTATTGTTCCAATTGTACCAACTTAGGAAAAGGTGTGAGACTCCATACAAGGGAAATTTTTTTTTTATAAGGTGGTGTGGAGTGTTAATAGGTAGCAATGACTCATTATCTATGAGAAAGACCATCCATGAGCTGACTCTTAAAAGAGGTCATGGAATTTAATTTGGTCAACAATTCGTTGTTTTCTTTATTGTAGCAACTCTACCAATGAATTTTTTTAATAAAGGTAAACATTTATTTTTTGAAAGTGTGAGTACTTTCAATCTATTTATTTCATAATTTTCTGCTATGAACCTTATGCCAAACAAATTACAAAACATTCCACAAGAATTAGAAAATCATAATATAGTGAATACCACAATACCAATTAATTGACATTTTTCCCAATACAAGGAAAAACTTAGTTGAGCATCTTATAATGGTATCAGAGTTGGTGATCTTGGCAGCCTGTTGGAAAGATAACACCTTGTTGTAAGATCTTTTGTTGCATGTTAGTTTGAACACTTGTGAGTCAGTGATCAGTTGTTTGCATGATAGTGTCAGTGGCTACATGTGTTGAAGATTAGTTCAACAATTTTAAGTTTTAGGTTTTAGAGGGATTGGTCATTCAGGGAATTATTATAGCTTGTATAGCATGGCATTATTCAATGATGAATATTTGGGGAAGAAACTTTATAGAGTAAGTAAGAAACTTGAGCCATTATCTCAATCAAAGGATGATCTACTTCATATTTTGGAGGAAGTAGAGAAGGATGTATTTATGATTGACCTGTTAGCTTCTAAGACAATGTGACTTGCAATGATTCCCTTTGTGCCTTCTTTGAACAAAATAGAGTTATTGAGACACTAAGACAAATATTTGAGACTTACAATCACTTCCTACATTAATCAAATTATTAGAATAATAAAACTTGATGCTCCATACAATGATGGCATAATGAAGGAGATATTTCAACTGTCTATGGAAATTTTCCAAGGTTAGGTTGATAACAAAAGTCCTTTTGTTAAGATGGTTACTATTTTAGAGATTTTTACAAAGTTTAGGTCTTATGTGGTGATACCTGACCTTGAATGTGATAATCTAATTCTCCAAATGTTTAACTATTTTTTTGCAAATGTCAGAAAGTATCATACAAAAAAATGTTTGAAGAAGAATACAATTCATTATGTCTTTGATCTTGAAGGAGAGTCATGGTATCTCCCAACTATTGTTATCTATTTTATTGGCTGTTTTGAAGGAGCATGTTATTTCTCCAGTTGCTTATGAGTTGGTTAAAAACGTTGTTAAATAATGTGAGTAGGATTTGAATCCATATTTGATAGTTGAGAGGTTAACTTCTTGTGATCTAGAAATTCTAGACACTTCTAATGTGAGTAGAAACAAACTCAAAAAAGAGAATCATTGTTTCACATGCAAAGAATTATGTGCACCATGCCACAAATATTGGAGCAATAAAGAAAAATCTAATGAAGATTGAAAAAATATGGTGTTGGATACCCTTATGCCACAAGAACGTTTGACTTCTATCAAATATTTATTATATCGGAATATTAATGAGTTAAAGGGAGAAATTGTGAAAGTGGAACATGAGGAAGAAGAGAAGACAATATCAATTTTATTTGAGGTGACTAATGATGAGTTGAGCTTGTTGAAAATTCCAGATTCAAATAATGACATGAGAGCTTAAATCAATCTAGTGAGACCGATTCAAAAAAGGAATGTGGAATGGAAGAAAACTATTAGTCATTTCCAAAATGATCCTATTGAAAGCTATGGTGAGAATTTTGACTCTTGCATTGATTCTAACCTTAGTTTATCATCATTGCATGATTGTAGATTTCATGAGGAAGATTGGAAGACACAATTGTTGGTGACAAATGAGAATGAAGTGGAATTCCTAACAAGTATGGATAACATGAAGAAGTTTCTTGAAGGTTTAACGTAAAATATGAAGAGAGAACAACTTGAGAAAACCATCACTATTGTAGATTTACAAGCAATCAACAATGCAATATAAATAATGAAATGCAAACATTTGCATCTAATTAAGGATAGGGATCATTCCATCAAGTTTGCAAAAGGGACCTTTAGTGCATTCAAAGAAAAGGAGGAGATTGATGACCTCAACCTAGAGCTAAGCTTGTCTCACTTTTCACTCTACAAAGCTAGAAGTCAGTCATTTGTTGCAACAATTCCCAAGGAGGAAGAAGTTGACACTAGAACTCTAGAGACCAAACACATACTTGAAGGAATTGATGAGCTCCAAAAAAAATCTACAATTTGGAGTCAAGTTACCATTGGGAACACAAATAAGAATTTGAGGATGAAAGACTACACATTAAATTCAACACTCCTAGCACCATGGAGACTCAACATCTTGGTAGCATTTGAGAAGAACATCAAGATGGTAGTCTCATGGGGCTATAGGAGCAATTTTATGCTAAGGCTATGTCTTCTACTTTGGGTTAGAATGAGATGGTGAAAGAATTTGCATTCTCAAGATCACCTTAGAGTGATGGAAATCATCATGGGTCAAAGATTGGTTGTGTAGAAAGTAGTTTTCCTAGTGAAGGATCCTCAAGAACCACAAAGAGATCTCTAGATGAAGCTCACATGAATACCAAAGTAGCAAGACATAAGCATGGTGGAGCTACTTCATTGTTGGATATCTGCCAAAAGATCACCAACAAAGCATGTTGGAGGTCAATGGTGATAGGATGAATGAACCATGGAGGATTATAAACCAAAATTTTAGACTTAGTGTTGTCAACATTCAAATCAATCATTTTGGGAGAATGCCAACTTGCACATAGTTCAATCTCCTATGTTCCCAATGTAATAATTGTGGGTTATAATTCGTATTTTTGGGCTATTTTATTATTTTTCGTAACTTTGGTGGTTGAGTAGAAAATAATTAAATTATTATTTAATTAAATTAAGTTGTCTAATCTCATGACTTTAT
This sequence comes from Sequoia sempervirens, assembly GCA_007258455.2. Lineage (NCBI taxonomy): Eukaryota > Viridiplantae > Streptophyta > Pinopsida > Cupressales > Cupressaceae > Sequoia > Sequoia sempervirens. The sequence continues at coordinate 227,142,621 of VDFB02075321.1, read as the reverse complement.
TTAATTGATTATTTTATAAAGCGACTTTCTGGGGTTTAAAATATAAATTTAAATTAAGAAACTCACTTGGTGGGGAATTGAAGACTATTTTATTTTTTTTGTGGGAAAAGTATATAGGAGGAAATAGAAACGGAAAACAAATTCTCGCCATTTTATTTTATAATCCCAAATTGGAGAGATTAAACTTGGTTCATTTTTTAGCTGAATGACAAAAACCCTTTTGGCAATTAGTTTCGTGGATGAAAACCCACTTAGTTGATTGGGTGGATTCATACATGATTCACAAGTGCACTTAAATTGGTGATTACAAGGATTTTTTGAGAGATTTGTAGAGAAAATAAATACAAAAAATTGGAAAGTTGGTTTATGTAATGTTATCTTGTCATTTTCATCGATGAGATTTTAAAATAAATTCCGCAATAAAATAATTATAAATTCAAAAGGGAAAATTAGTAGAACTTAAGAGGCCCTAAAACAAGGTGTGACATTTACTTTACACCAACCATATTCCTTTGTTTGAAGACTGTCATAACATTGAAGAATGGGTGTGAGCATTTCAAAAAGAAAAGTCGATGTTCACTTTGGGCAACCTTGAAGTTAACAAGTGGAATTTGGAGGATTCCTAACTCATCAAGGATTCTTGAACCTTTCTTTACAACCTTTTTTCTGATGTTTGAAGAATGAGAAAAACATCACAGGTTTAAAAGTAAACTTTGGAGACTCCTATAATAGATAGGTCTCTTTAAATAATTTTTTTATTGGTTTTTAAGCCTCAGAAAAGGCATCACTACTTTATGGCATGTATTGTATGGAGTTAAAAGTAAAAAAGGAAAATTATTCAACAATCCTAAAGCTGCTAGGACTCTATTACCTTAGCTTTACAACTTTTTGGAAGTGTTTAAATTAGTAGCACCACTTTTTGGAAGAATTATGAGCAATTAGGAATCTCATTGTTTTATCATACATTGTTGTTAAAATTTTGAAGGATAAATAAAGTCACCACTCCAATTTTAGAGAGTTTTGTGGTAGGAGAAGGTGGTGTGTGAAGTTAGTAGTGTTGAAGGCAGATTAAATACTTTAAAAGGAATTACAACTATTAAGAAGGATAGAGTTTGATATTTATGGGAATCTTATGACCCATTGTTCTAGTTGTACCAACTTAGGAAGATATGTGAGATTCCATGCAATGGAAAAGCACTTTTTATGAGGTGGTGTGGAGGTGTTAATAGGTAGAAACAACTCATTTTCTATGAGAAAGACCAACTACCCAAATCTTAAAAGAGGTGTAATTTGATTTGGTTAAGGTTAGATAGTCAATATCTATTGTTTTCTTTATTGTAGTAGCTCCACCAATGAATTTTATAATAAAATTAAATATTTATGTTTAGTTGAAAATTTTGAGTACTTTCAATAGCAAGTAAATTATTTCGTAAGCTTATGTTGTGAACCTTATACCAAAAAAATGGTGAAACATTCCACAAGAAGGAAAAAATAAAATATAGTGAATACCACAATACCGATTAATTGACACTTTTCCCAAATACTATTTTCATAATTAACTCTATAGATATTTTCTTTCATGACATTGGATAAAATTATTTTTAATTCATTTTGAAAATTGTTCCCAAGGAATAGTTGGAGCTTTTTTTCTTTCTCAAAACTAAGGAATGTAGGAGACTTTTGAACCAAGTGAAAGCATGTTTTACCTATTTGCAATCTAGAAAAGGTTATCTTTTGTTCTATGCTAGGATTATATATACAAAAATATATCTCCAATTGTGCTAAATTTAATGATCAAACTTGTTTACATCTACCTCCTTTAGATGGGAGAATTTCAATTTTCCTTCATTCTTGATTTTAGGGGGGTGTTTGGAATACTTTTTTTGACATGGAATTACTCTTCTATGGAGTGGGATTTCCCTTGCTCTTAGTGACTTCCAATAAGCACAACTTAGCCATGAGATCCATGAAACTTTTCAATGTCTCCCTTGACTTAGATATGCTTGCTTGAAGAAAATTGCTTCCTAATCAATAGGTTTCACATCTCTCTCTCTCTCTCTCTCTCTCTCTATGGAGTGGGATTTCCCTTGCTCTTAGTGACTTCCAATAAGCACAACTTAGCCATGAGATCCATGAAACTTTTCAATGTCTCCCTTGACTTAGATATGCTTGCTTGAAGAAAATTGCTTCCTAATCAATAGGTTTCACATCTCTCTCTCTCTCTCTCTCTCTAATTATGATATTCAATGTCTTTTTGAAAAACCAACAACTCTTTCCCTCCCAATCTTATTGGCATTAATTTGTAAAGCTAGTTACAACTTTCTATCATACCATAGTTTGATAATTATATAATTAATAAGAGTATTTGAACTATTGTAAAATTATACTAATCAATTGAATTAAAATGATCAATAACCAACAATAGAATAACATAAGACACAAGGTTTTACCCCAGTGAACCTAAATTTTGAGAGAAAAATCCAAACGAGTGAGGCACAATGGCCTCTCTATCCATTACCTCCAATCTAATTACAATCTTACACCTCTTAGGAATAATAATGTTTTTCCTCTTAGACTAACCACATGCTTTGACACTTCACACTCTAACACACACACACATAATGATTTTTAGTTTCAAATTTAGATTTTTATTGGAGGTTATGATTGGTTTAATTCAAATGACAAGAGGGGAGAATCATGTTGTAGTGGAAAGGCACCACACCATCCAAAATATAGAATTCACATTTGGTAATCTATCTTATTGAATTTTTGTGAATTGTGGGTATTATAATTCCTTCACATTTAAGTTCTCCAGTCATCCAAGAAAACTTATCATGTGTTAGTTAGTAGAAAATATTAATTTGTTGCATGCTCCTTTAGGCTTGAGTATTGAGATATAATTGAGCTATTAGAGTCACACCCTTACAATTGGATTGTGTGTGATTAGGTGTTACCTTATTTTAAAATATATGATAATATTAAATATTAGTATTAAGACATTAACACCTTTAATTATTTAATCATTTACTGCAAATAAAATATTTTTTGTATATAATCTTATTGTTTTGATTATATGGGAAAACAGGTTTTGAATGAACCCGGAACCATTTACATATAGGTTTTGATGATAGCCGAAACTAAAACATGGATGATCATGTTGCCTAAAGAAAAAAGCAATGAACAACCAACAAAAAATATTACTTCAAAGGATCAACAAGACAACCCAAACCAATAGCAAAACCAAGCTATAGAAAATGATTTTGAAAGGAACCAAAAACCTAATAAAGCCAGGTTCTTATAGGGACCTTGAACCTAAAGGTTTTGAAGGGCCTTAAACCCTTTGCAACCAGGTTTTGGTAGAGACCTTGAAACCCTTCAATGGTCATCTTCATTCCTTCTTGGAATTGTTGTGTTTCAAGCATTCTGGCTTCTCCCCTATAACTGGTTGTGGTCCTTATGTTGCGGGCCAGAGATCTAGTGCTTGAGGGTTACAGTTCTCCTTAGTTGCAAAAGGTTAGTTTCATCCTAAAACATACACATCATTAACAATCATGAATCAAGCATAGAATCATACTGAACTTCATGAACATTCATACATCCACACATACAAATACTATCATATCATAATTATATTTCCACATATTAAAGTCTGGTTTAAGATGCATAAAAGATATAAAAGATGTATAAGTATTTAGGATTGTCTGTGAACTTGGTAGGTTGAAATACTAAAAGACATGAACTTAATGAAATAAAAATAGCTATTATCTAATCTCATCAGTTCAATCTATATATTTTACCTGTCACTCCCTTCTATGTAAAAGTATCCTTAACAAATACACATGTCCTACAAAAGCAATAATTTTAGCACCTACAAAATATAGTCAAAAATCATGCACAACCTTTACCAAAGCATAAGATTTTTTCTCCATAATATCATATTTCAATTTAAGTTGAAGAGACTTGCTAAAAATGAAATAGGTTTTTGTATCCGTCCTCATTCTTTTGTAACTATTATATACTTCAAAGAATACAACTTCAATGTCCCTTTTTATCATTTAGCTCAACAAGGCAATTCATATGAATCAACTAATAAATTAAAGCCTTATCCTAAATAGATCCCTTTAGATTGCACCTTTTTTTCACAAAACTCTACCTCCATTTGATTTACTCCTGCAAGCTCCAGGTTTGATTGTGCCATCAACTTAGCCAATCCTCATCATGTGATCAACTATGTGATTTGAATTTCAATATTAAATTCCTAGATCTTGTTGTTCCATCTATATATTTTACATGCCACTACCTACTATATAAAAATATCCTTAGCAACTACATGTGGTACATAAACAATAATTTTAGCATGTACCAAATATAGTCGACAATCATGCACAACATTTACTAGAGCATAAGCTTGTTTATCCATAATATCATATTTCAATTCAACTTGTTGAAGAGAGTTGCTAAAAAATAATATAGGTTGTTTGTATCCATCCTCATTCTTTTGTAACAATGTAGTTGCATTTGTATAATACAAAGAAAAAGAAAACAATTGAAAAGGTTTAAAAAAATTAGGCGAAGCCAATATTAGAGCTTGCTTGATTGCTTCCTTAATTTCCTAAAATGATTGTGTTGCCTCACCATCCCATTTGTCAGCTATGAGTCACACCAACATCAAATAAGATGACAGGAAGGAGTCTACTCTAAGTAGGGAAGTAGAATCTTATTGTCGTCAACACAATAAAATGGGAAGGTGAGGCAACACAATCATTTTAGGAAATTAAGGAAGCAATCAAGCAAACTCTAATATTGGCTTCACCTAATTTTTCTAAACCTTTTCAATTGTTTTCTTTTGCTTTGTATTATACAAATGCAACTACACTGTTACAAAAGAATGAGGATGGATACAAAAAACCTATATTATATTTTAGCAACTCTCTTCAACAAGTTGAATTGAAATATGATATTATGGAGAAACAAGCTTATGCTCTAGTAAATGTTGTGCATGATTTTAGACTATCTTTGGTAGGTGCTAAAATTATTGCTTATGTACCACAAGCTGTGGGAGTGATAGGTAAAATATATAAATGGAACAACAAGATCTAGGAATTTAATATTGAAATGCAAATCACATAGTTGATTACATGATGAGGATTGGCTAAGTTGATGACATAATAAAACTCAGAGCTTGCAGGAGTAAATCAAGTGGAGGTAGAGGTTTGCAAAAAATAGGTGTAATCTAAAAGGATCTCTTTGGTATAAGGCTTTAATTTATTACATGATTCATATGAATTTCCTTGTTGAGCTAAATGATAAAAAAGGACATTGAAGTTGTATTCTTCGAAGTATATAATAGTTACAAAATAATGAGGATGGATACAAAAACCTTTTCATTTTTAGCAAGTCTCTTCAACAATTTGCATTGAAATATGATATTTTGGAGAAACAAGCATATGCTTTGGTAAAGGTTGTGCATGATTTTAGACTATATTTGGTAGGTGCTAAAAGTATTGCTTATGTACCACATGTATTTGTTAAGGATATTTTTACATAGTAGGGAGTGATAGGTAAAATATATAGATTGAACTGATGAGATTAGATGATAGCTATTTTTCTTTCATTAAGTTCATGTCTTTTAGTATTTCAACCTACCAAGTTCACAGACAATCCTAAAGACTTATACATCTTTTATATCTTTTATGCATCTTAAACCAGACTTTAGTATGTGGAAATATAATTATGATATGATGGTATTGTTACCTATTTTTCACTTCGAGCTCAAATAGGTAGAGCTGAATGAAATTCATCATTGATAGGTACATAATTTTTCATGTTTTGTTGATTTAAGTATTCATTGATCATCATAGAGATCATTTTACATCTGAATCATAGTTTTATTGTGCAAGCATTTGAAACAGAAAATTGAAAATTTGCATAGTAATGCCTTTTATTCATTTTGTAAAAACACTGAATCTCGCACAAGCCATGAGAGTAACTGAATTTGATTATGACAATCAAAAGATGAATACAAATTTCAAGGACAAACTACACTACTGAAAATAACATAAGCGTAAAGAAGAGGAGCAATTCATCATTTCCTGTAATGATGAATCACTTTCGTTGGTATCTTTAGCCATCGCGTCTCCAAGCAGCTGCAGCCTCGTTTCCTCGCTCCATGAACCTGCAAAGTTGTAAAGGAGTAGCGTTAGAGTTATACTCTAAGCAATGGCGAATTACATTCTGCCTTACGCCTATGCTACCGACAAAAATATAATTTGCATCAAAACAAGCATTCATTAGATGAAAGGCTGACAATCAAGGAAAATATAACTCAATGGAAGCTTTTAGCTTCTTTTATTTTGCTAACATGTTTGTTTCAATGTGCAGGAACAGGTTCATCATGTTCGAGATCATTTTATCAGATATGTGGAGAAAAACGGGCTCCCACAAGGGTTGAGCTCGGCATATCAAGGAGGATACACTCTCAAGTTTCATACATAAGTTCATGAATATTGATAACAATCATTAAAAGCATCAATGTTGCACTCGTCAATTTCATATTTTGTTCAGCTCTACTTTACATTTTTATATTATATCTAAATGAAGTATAGAGCCTCTTTGCATTGAAGAGAAACATAATATTCGAGCATTGGAATGTTTTTATAACTTCAGAAGCATATCATCGTAATCATAATCATGGAGTATAACAAATTTGCAATAATCCAATTCTCTACAAGTTCTTTAACAAAAAGCAACAATTTTGGCTTAGTCAGCATTTAAGAGGTATGGAAGATACAGATTCATCAAACATGCATGTTTGTTTCAAGTACCAAATGAGAATATCAGAAGGATCATGCTAAAGGGTAATGCCTTCATTATATCGCTGTATGCAGCTTATTAAGTCGTGAATCTGAAAAGATAAGCATTCAACTGTTGCTAATGGAGCTAAGAGAAAGTTCAGATTTAATAATATCCATGACATGGATTTAATGGCAAATGATAATCATAGCTGTTACTAGTCATTGACATGCTCACAAGGTTCAAAGCAATAATGGAAGATATATATGAAGCATCATCTTTTATCAAACAGGTATACAATATTACAAGTGCCAGATCAAGACAGCAGAGGGTAAATCACAGCCATGGCGTTCAAGGAAATCAACAGGAAAAAGGACAGTATTTATTAAATATTTGATACAGCCATGAGGAAATTTTATCCAATGGACAAACACATAACATTTTATCAAAGAAACTGGTTAAAATTTTGTCAAAGGGCATATGAGCATTTACAGAAAAAATGTAAAAAGGCGTGCAATTTTCAAGATGCAACCTTCTAGGTTATAAGAGTACTCATAATGCTTATACATCCACATTTTTCCAGTCAAGAATATAAGTTTTTTTTTAAAGACACCAGGTATGAAAATATAGAGAGGTTAATACATACAAATTCTTGCCAAGAGTATCGAAATATTACTCCATGGTGGCTATTACAACATTCATTTAATAATTCTTGCTCAGAAATGCTTTTATGGTGGAAAAAATGCAGATTTCTTTTTACCCATGTAAGGGTTTCATTCTAAAAATGCAAAATACAGTAAATTGCAAATACCCAGATGGGGTTATCATAAGCCACGGCTAGGAACAATGGGAAAGACAACTACAAGAAGTATAATATACAGAAAGGCCACATTGTACATGTTAAGGTTACAACAAAGGATATTTCTAGATAAAAATCAAGAGCTCGAATCCATTATGATAGCCTAAAAGAGGCTGGAAATGTCCATAAAATAGGAAAGTATCAAACTTACTAGCGTTGTCATAGAGTTATGTTTCCAGAAAATATTTTGTGACATGTGTTTACAAGTGCAAATCGTGCTCTCACAAGGCTTCATGACGGTCCATAACAAAGGAATAGCACATAATGTGTCAGAAAATGAGCATGGCCGTGGTCTTTAGGCCAAGATTTATTCCAAAGATAGAGCAAAAGCCATAAAATAGTTAAGTATCAGACTTACGTTGTCTTTTAAGGCATAAATAATTCATAAGGAGGTCGTTAGCCAAATAGTTTCAATTATTCCTTGCATACATGTTCTCCTTTCATGGTAGCCAGAGTCAGACAAAGTGTAGAGATCGAAAGGAACAAAAAATGACATAATATATCAGATTTATGCATAGCTGCGCCATTAAGGCCTCAAGAAAAGCATTCAAATGCTCGAAAGAACTCAGATTTGAGACAAAATGAACTTCATCTTACCTGTTACGCTCATAATCTTTCAAGAGATCATCAAAATCAATAGAGAATGATGAGTTCGAGTTGAAACCCTATTCCATGGCGGCGGTCGACAGCTTCTTCATGAAGCTTCTCAAAAGTCAGAAAAATACATAATGATTTTTAGGGTTCCTTAATTTCTCTTTTGGCATAATTTGATGGTCTACATTTTGACCATCTTTTGGCTTTAGAAAAATCATTTTGTAAATCATTATGTCTTCTCCCGTGGTCATGACTTTTAGGTCAATAAGCCTAGCAATAGTATGATCGCCATTATCAAATAATGAACTTTGTGCTAATATTATGGCAGGATGTTAAGTTATTGATCAAGATATGCCTAATGATGATGTGGTCAACCTTTCCCATAAAACACTTAGAGTTGACTATAGTGTTTATATACTATAGTGTTATTTCAATATTCTATGGTTGGCTGATATTTATTTAAGTGAAGAGTGCAAAATACATGCTAAGTATGACATATGGAGCTTGAAGGTCGTGAAGTGGAGAAATATATTTTCTAAATTAGCTTTATTCTTTTCATATTTATTTGCATTAAATAATGTAAATGAATTAATTAAATGATGCATTATAAATCATTTAATTAATTCATCATCTAAAATGCAAATAAAGATGTTATTTAAAGCTAAGTCACAATTTTACTTCAGTTACACATCAGATTCAACTGAAGATTTTCGCATGAAGATGGAGTTCCAATGTGCATGGGTGAATTGACAAGAACGAGACAGTTTTGCATGCTTTAGCCCACCTTTTCAGGAATTTCCAGTCCAGTTTGAGTTGCAGATCAATTACATGCTTTATGACTGCAGGTTCGAGATTGAGTTCACTAATTTTTGCATGAGTTTGAACCTTATTTTCAGGGATTTTTGCTTATGCTTGGATTTCACTTTGGAATTGTCACTTTCTCACTGAAATTGACTTTCAGTTACATGTTCATGCACTTTGAAGTGCATTCTCATTGTATATATTGAAATTTTTTATCTTTTTCAATTTGGTTTTTGTTATTCAGTCTTTGCATTCTGCAAAGTGAATTGTCTTGTAACTCAATTTTCAAATTTAGATTAATACAATTTTATAGCTTTACAGGTTACTTTGGATTGTCGTCTTGCAGAGTTTTCCTTCATATTAGTCATTGAGATAGAGTTCACCTTTACAATTTTAGATGTTTTGTATGCTTGAATGATCTGATGCAAGTCTAATGTGTTTCATTACCGAAACCTTCAAGTTTTTGTCTTATTTTTGCATACTTATACACAATTGTTGTTTGTAATAGGTCATTAATTGTGCTAAAAACTGGTTCCTTTTCCTATTTGTGAAAAATTAGTTTTCCTTAGAAGAAAGGAAATAAATACAACCTTTTAATGAATTAATAATGTGTTCACAGAGCTCAAATTGCCCTATGTTAACAATTTTCCCTGAAAGATAGGTTGTGAATCATTATGCAAGTTTAATATAAATTAGGTGCATCACTGAGGTTTTAGTTTCAGTTTCATGCATTTAGCAATAGTTCTTCTATCCCTTTTCTCAAAGAAAATTATTCAAGTACCTAATTGATCATCAAATAGGAAGTCGGCCAAAAATCCGGAGGTTCAATCTCATTATAGGTCACCCACAACCTGAGTTTGATCCAATGTTTCAACAGATTGCTGAATTTAACCATTCAAGCGTTCAGGTGCAATTTGATTGACAACATGTATTTGTATGTGTGGATGTATGAATGTTCATGAAGTTCAATATGATTCTATGCTTGATTCATGATTGTTAATGATGTGTATGTTTTAGCCTTTTGAAACTAAGAACTATAACCCGTAACAACTGGATCTCTAGCCCGTAGCATAAGGACCACAACCAGTTACAGGGGAGAAGCCAGAATGCTTGAAACACAACAATCCCAGGAAGGAATGAAGACGACCATTGAATGGTCAGTTGTGAATCACCACCAACACCAAATAAGATGATAGGAAGGAGTCTGCTATGAGTAGGGAAGGAGTATATAATCTTATTGTTAACTTGTCACATTTTCTTTTTTTTTTAATCAAACTTTCCATAAAGTTCAAGCACATGGTTAGTTTTTCTAGTGGTGAAGTGTGGGTCCCATGCTACTATTTCACATAACCATATATGTTTTTGGCATTAGAATAAGTCTTATGATGCTTTATTTTAGGGTAAAAGTACAAAGTTGTGTACCACTTTCAGACAAATTATCAACATAAGTGAATTTAAGTATTTCTAACTAAATCAATTTCAATCAAACATATGATCTTATAAGATTCATTCGAGCTAATTACGATATGTCCACAAATTTTCCAACTAAAATTGTTGGCTAAATACATATGTAACACCACTTTGAGGCCAATTTACCAAAAAAAAAATATTTAAAAAAGTTGATGTTTCAAAAACCCTCAATTTATAGATACCATTAAGAACCTTGTATTTAGCAATCCTAAGACCATAAATCATCAATCTAGTGTGGTGGAACACTCAATATCAAGCATGAAGTTACTCACTATGTACCTCCCTGAGTAAGGTAGAAATTCTTTGGGCTAAAGGTGTAAAAACCTATAAAGTAAGGAAAAAGGTGAGCCCTTGAGCCATTGAACTAGCTATCAACTCTTGAGAAGAGAGAAGTTTCTTGCAATGATTTTTAGGCATTTTACTATGCGGGCCTACATAAGTGCAATTCACCTATTTGAATAATTATAGGGTTGTTAATGTGATTGGTGTGTCTTCTTGTCAAAACTAGTAAAAACCATTCAACCTTAATACCTTGAAGTCATCAACCATCTTGTTTTCTCTTTTGTCTCTTGTCAAAGAAAACAAACTATCCAAAACTGTCATCCACTTGCAAAAATGCAAATTCTACACAGACCTACACTTATAAGTAATAGAACAACACTTATGAGTCATAACATTGCACTTTTGATCTATTTTGTGGTGCTTTTGATTTAACTGCCTGTGCATTTTTTTGTCAGAGTTACGCTTCTAAAACACAAACTTGTGCTTATGAGTCATAAAACTGCACTTCTAAGTCATACTACTATGTTTCTAAGTTTTTTTGTGGCACCTTTGACCTGATTTCTTGTGCTTTTGTATGATAAAATGATGCTTTTGATCTACATACCCCTACTTCTAATTCATCTTGTGGCACTTTTTACTTGTTTGTCCCGTGCATCTCTCTGATAGAGCCGCACTTTTGATTCTGTGTACTGCACATCTAAGTAATCTTGTTACACATATGATTAGTAAAGTAACACTTTTATTTTTTTGGAGTTTCTAGAACACTACAAAAATTAGAATTTTAGGGTTTTTGACTAGATAGACCTAGAACAAGGCCTAAAACATCTTTCCAACTTCAACCATCAACAAATTAAAAGTCAAACTCCATCCATCAAGCATCTCATTTCATATTTTTTAGATTTTAGAGCTACTATCCTAGACTTGGACAAACAAAATAATTTTCAACATATCCATAATCATCAAATCCAATCTTACATTCAACAACCAAAATAGTTAGAATTTGGTCCAGATCTTCTATCATTTGTCACTAACTTACCTTTTTTCTTGAAGAATTTCCTATTTCAAGTAGAGAGTTGAGTTATCCCAATCATTAGTTGATAAACTATCATAGGAGATTTGGTTACTATGAGGTGGTAAAACTTGACTCCTTATCCTTTTGCTTGGACTCACAAGTCTAGTTCAAGTAAAAATCATCCAATCCTAACACTTATTATTACTAGAAGGTCTAGATTAACTTTGATCTATGAAATTTTTATTCAAAAACATCTTTTATCAATCAAAAACATCAAAAACAATTATCCAAAATCATCATTTCTTTGTTCAAGTCCAAATCATTTGTTTAGGAAGTCCAAAACTCACACATCCATGCCAATCAAACATATTTCATCTCACAAATCATCCACAAGGTCTTGATACATGTATTCCTATCACAAGGTCCCTACATAGAAAACTCATGGAGTCTATCCAAATTGACTTGAAGATAACCACAACCATGGGTGAGGAACAATATGAGTTTGAAATACCTTCTTATTTATTCACCTCAAATGATTATCAAAGACTACCACCATCTTCTTTAAAGCTCATTCTTGTTTCAAGAAACAATACACAAGGTGCTTCCAAATTGTCACCAACAAAATTACTAGAGATACAACAAAATCCTAATGTAATGAGGGCTATTGATAGTCTTCTTTCTATAGATCATAACAAATATTTTCTCATGCTAGAGAAAAATGTGCTAAGCTACCTCCAAATTTTGATATTGCCATAGTTAGAGAGCAAGCCCTTACAACCATTACTTCATCACATACCATATGGGGGACAAATTCATCCAATATACCAAACACAAACATTCCCATATCAAAATCAATCAACGTATCCATACCATAAATTTCCATGCCAATTGCTCCAAGCCAAACTTCCATACCTTCAATCGACACCAATTCAAAAATATTTTCTAAACAATACATCAATCCAATTTATCAAGGATTCACCTCATCTAGTAATGTCACCACATCCATTCCCAATCATTAAAAATATTCATCTATCCCATATGCTTCACATTCTTCTACATCCAACATACCTACAAACAAACATATCCCATATGATTCACAATATTTTACTTCCAACATACTTGCAAACACATATATCCTATGCATCTCACAATATTATACATATAACATACCAACACACACACATCCCTACATCCAATATATACAAACAAACATATCCCACACACCTCACAATATTCTACATCTAACATACCAACAAACACAAACATTCTAAATCATCCACAATCTTCTATATCTAACATACATACAAATACATACATCCCATACACCTCTCATTCCTCCATATTCAACATACTTACAAACACAAAAATTCTAAATCATTCACATTCTTTCACATTCAACATATCTACAAACACAAACATACCAACTGAAACATATGACCCACATAATTCTCAACATTGCACATTCAACATACCTACAAATACTTACATCCCACAAAATCACAATCCTTCATTCAAAATTCCCCAACAAAATCAATCATACACCATTCAACCTCACACTAACATGTCCACCATTACACCCACAAATGACTTGACACTACATATCCAAAGGTTGCAAAAGAAAATAGTTGACATTGAACTAGGACACACAAAGAAAAATTACACACTTGGAGATATATGTCCTTATCCATTTGATAGGTCAATCCCTATGATATCCTTCCTACATAATTTTGAAATTCCTGAATTTGAGAAGTATAAGGGAAGAGATGATCCATGTGATTTATATATACTGGAATTCTACATAGTTTTCCTAGAGGTTGCTTATAATGACACATATTCAATGCACCTCTTTCCTCAAAGTTTAGGAGGAAAAGAAATTGAATGGTTTTCTCATTTACCACATGGGATCAAAATTGTTCATGAACTAATAAAAACATTTGTGTCATTTCTCATATAACATTGAGCAAAAAATCTCCATGACTGATCTGTATAACACACATCAACAAAATGGAGAACCATTCACTACCTTCCTACAATGATGGAGGAATATGGCTAGTAAATTCCTATGGTCAATACTTGGAAAACAACTTGTGAGCATATTTATCCAAAACCTCAATCAAGAAAAATGATTTCATTTACAAGTACAATGTGCTAACACATTTGATGAGATCATAAAGAAAGGGATCATCATTGAAAAGGATCTCATTGCAAAAGGTCTTCGTAAAATCTATAATGAAACCAAAGGCCATGCTTCACACTCTAATGAAAAACCTCACCCATCAAATAAAAATAAAAATATTACAAATGATGGTGTAGTAGACACAAAGTTTGTGCAAAACATACAAATACCATCCAAAGTGTAGCCAAATAACCAGAATGTGACTCTTCCAAGAGGACAACCTAGACAAAACAATAACGAAAGGAAAAAATAGAATCCCTTAGAGGAGGCAATTGAATATGCTTTGAAGAAATTGATCCATTCTAATCTTCTTAAGCTACCATAGCTTAGGCAATAAAATGAACCTTAGTTTAAACCCTCATGGTATAATTATAGTGACAATTGTGAGTACCATATAGTAAAAGACATAAGACACCTAATTGCATGAAACTCAAAAATCTCATCCAAGATCTCATTGATTATGGAGACCTAGCAGTTCATCCAATAACGACTTGGCATCTACAAGGATCCAATCCCTAACCATGGGAAGAAAAATGACTCCACTAAAGGAAAATGTTATAACAATGTCGGGTGCTGCCACAATAATGGGTTACACTTTTTGGGACATCCTAATTTTTTCCTGAAATCACATATTTTTAGAAAATATAATGATTTAAGCCTTGAAAGTCTCCATTTAAAGGATTTTAATTAAAGAGGGTTCGATCAAACCCCCTTGGATAGAACCCCACTAATTTTAAACCATACCTATAATGGACTCTCCTCTACACCTATTAAAATTCTGATAAAAAACCACTTTTGATTTACCTTTTGGGGGATCAAATGAATTTCATTTAAAATTTTTGTTTTGTAAGTATGTAGCCCTTGTTATAAGCTTCCCAAAAATTATAATTTTTAATATATTTAATTTGACTATTATATATTTTTTATTTCTTGTGAATGTAGGTTTTTCAATGAACATCAAGGTCTTTGTTTCACACATACGAAAAAATAGGAAATTAGAGAAAACAATTTCTTAAAATACATGTCCACTAGGTATTGATGTCCTTATTCCAACAAAAAAAAAAAGTTAATTCAAATGCATAAAATTTTTTTACATGTTACACAATACACCTTTGTCCAAATTATAATTAATCTGACTTAGAAAATTAATAAAAGAAAATATGCAACCAAAAATTATGAAAAAATATCCATTCCCTAGATATTGGTGTGACAAATCTATATTTAAAAAATCAGAATTGTATCCTTTCTATAAAAAAGTTATGCATTACAAAGTAAACATCACTTTAAAAAAATGTTGTTTAGTAGAAAAAATAAGTTATTAAAAATTACATAAAAGGATTCACAATTTTTTTTATTTTTATTTTTTTTAAATAATTAGAATCTACACACAAAATCTCATAAATTACTAGTTCACTTCATCTTCAAATTCTTAATGGTTTAGTTGTTATAGGTAAAAGAAAGTGAAGATCTGGGGAAAAATGCTGATTTCAATGTCAAGATTGGCCAAAAAGTGTAACCCATTATTATGGGATCACCTTGTCAATTACTCATGTGATTTCGTGGTGGGACATATCAATGAAACTAATAACCAAATCACCACCATATCCATTCCAAGAAAAAATCTTGAATGTGTAGTCACCACACGTCATGGTAAATTTACCCTCCAAGGAGCCCAAAAAACACTTTGTCCATTATTTGAATACAACATCCTAGAGCATCGAAGGAAAATAAGAGCTCAAATCTCCATCCTAGAACTCCTTTGTACATCTCCCACACATAAGGAGATCCTCAAAAAAGAACTTCAGGCATTGTTTGTACACATTAACATAAATACTAAACAATTTCAAGCCATGGTAGGGCACCTTACTTCATACCATCATCTTGTATTCATTGAAAAGGACCTTCCATCTATCACATTCTATAATCAAGTTCTATACCTAGAGGTCTTTATTCATAAACATAAAATCAAAAGAGTGCTAATAGATGGTGGCGAAGGCTTGAATATTTGTTTCCTCCAATTGATAAAACAATTGGGTTATTCCAATAGTGTCATATATGCATAAAAAGTATCACAATAAAAGCGTATGATGATGTAGAGCATGAGTTTGAAGGAGTAATCAAGTTGCCTATATAAATTGGTCTTACCATCATAAAAAAACATGTCAAGTCTTGGACCTTGATCTCCCATAAATTTTTTTCCTAGGACGACCTTGGATACATGCCATGCAGACCATACTATCCACCTACCACCAATGCTTAAAGTTTCCATACAACAATACTGAGGTAACCTTTTTGGAGATCCTTGCCCTTTTCAATATTGCAAAATTGTAGATGGAAAATATCGTAAAGATCACCAAGTACCTAATAATGACATAGCCTCATATTTATCATTTGATATAGAACCACCCACCTTATCTTCATCATCCACTTCAAAGTCTCCATTCCTGAGATCAAGGTCCAATTAAATGACAAAGGATGTGGAGAATATGGCATGAAAGGTTCCTTCTATATGGAACAACTTCCATCTTCACCAAGAACATATGGAAAAACTCAACAAATCCAAATAACATCTAAAATTTTCAAATATGAACCTAAAATATTCTTACATTGGGGAGAACTAAGCAAAGAGGTCATAGAAGAGGATATCTCTACATGGTTGTACATGTTTGTACACAGAAGAAAAAGAATCCACTACATTACTAGTTGAACAATATACCAAGGGTTTTCATATAATCAAGAAAGTGGGTTACAAAGGTCAAGGTGGTCTTTAGCTCCATAGACAAGGAGTAGAAGAACCTATATTTCTGGAAATGAGACAAAAATATCAAGGACTTGGTATGGGACATTAAAAATTTTATCTCCTGACATTGGTTGTATCCTTGGGAAGGTAGCCAAGACTTTTCCTATAGTTGAAACTTCTAACAATGGTACCATCAATGAATCTTTCATGTACATCACCAACCTATTCCAAGACATGTCCATTTACACATTAACCTCCATATCATTCACATCCACTTCACAAACCAAAAACCTTCCACTCATTTATCCCTAACTTGTCGATTGGGACCAACAAGGACCCTTGGTTTTGGATATCTTTCAAAATGATGAAGCTATTGTAGAGTTTATGGGACTATGAGACAACATACCATTCAAAGATCATAGTGCTGGAATTGTTATATATATTAATGTAAAATCATACTTTGGGGGAAGAATCAAGTCCTTTAGTCATAAAAGTGATAAAAATAAATTAAAAAAATGATCCCCTAGTGAAGACCACAATGTGGCACTATCAAATCAAGAAAAAGTAAAAATAAAACATATCCAAAGGTGAAAACCTCTATGAGGCACCTAAGAATGGAGGATTTGACCTCCCTACCATTCCTAAGTATCAGTAGAGATCTCTAGTACTAGATGGAGCATCGCAATAGATAAACATTGGCACACCAGAGAATCCTAAAATCACATTTTTTCCACATCGACACCTTAGGAAAATAAGGATTTTAAAAATTATTTGAAAGTTGAAACATAAAATTTTCTTGGTTTTACGCAAACATGCCTGGACTAGATAGCTCTTTGGTTTTCCACCACTTGATAATTTTCCCAGATACTAAATCGGTGAAACAAAAAATTTGTAATATGCATCCTTAGATTGCACTATTGGCCAAAGTTGAGTTTCAGAAACTGCTAGATGTTGGATTCATTTTACCTATTGACTATCTAGAATGAGTATCCAATATTGTGCCTATTGGTAAACCAAATAGGGGCATCCACATATGCATTGATTTCAAAGATTTTAACAAGGCTTGTTTGAAATACGACTTTCCACTACCTAACATAAACATCATTAAATATTCAATCATTGGTAATGAGATTCTTTCCCTCATGGATGGTTTATTAGGATATTACTAGATCTACATTGTACCTAAAGATCAAAACAAGACAAATTTCACATGTCCTTGGGGTACATACTGTTGGAATATAATACCTTTTGGTCTAAATAGTGTTGGAGCAACCCAACAAAGAGTTATGATAGTATTATTCCACGACCTATTTCGCAACATCATGGAAGAATATGTAGATGACCTACTGGGAAAATCAATCATAAGAGGACACTTGGATGTTCTTGAGAAAATATTTGACAAATTAGAGAAATACCAAGTGAGGCTAAATCCTAACAAAAGTGTCTTTGGTGTAACTTCAATAAAACTCTTGAGATACATTTTTTCTCTTAGAGGTATTGAATTCAACCTAGCAAAAGTGAGAAATAATTCAACTTCCTCCGTGAAAAAATCTTAAAAAACTATATAGTCTTCAAGGAAAGCTTCAATCAATTTGTCGATTCATCACCCAACTAGCAGATAAGTGTCATCCATTTTCTCATCTCCTACACAAAAATATCACATTCAAATGGGATGACAAATGTCAACAAGATTTCTATCAATTCAAATATTTTATTGCTTCACCACCAGTGTTGATGCCATCGATCTAGGGAAAACCATTGATTTATACATCTCAATCACAACAACACGAGGAGATCTCCTTGTACAACATAATGATGTCGAGAAAGAAAGAGAAATCTACTACATCAACATGACATTGGTAGGATATGAGCTTAAATATGTACACACCAACAGAAAAAGCATGTTTAATTGTCATCTTTGCATCATAGAAGCTCCAACACCACATGCTTAATCACCAAACAAATCTCATTTCAAAGGTTGATCCACTAAAATATATTTTGTCTAAAGGAATACTCAATGGAGGAATAAATGGGTTGGATACTGAGTGAATTTTATGTAAAATGGGTGGACCATAAAGCCATCAAAGGAAAAGTCATTGTAGACCAACTAGCAAAAGCACCTATATATGATGATAATCTACTTATTTCATTTTTTCAAAATGAAGCAGTCTTCAATATCACTCAAAACAACTAGTGGAAATTGTATTTTTATGGATCCTACACACAACATGGTTCAAGAGCAAGAGTCCTCTTTATCACTCATTGATGAGTTTGTATCCCCAGAGCATATTGGCTAGCATTTCCATGCACCAACAACATCATTGAATATGAAGCATTAATAACATGACTTAGAATGAAAATTTAGTGGAACATCAAAGAACTTTAGGTGTACCGAGATTCACAGTTGGTTATAAAACAAGTCAACGAAGAATACCAAATAAAATGTGATAAATTGCTACCCTACAAAAGGATAGTTGATAGCTTCAATAAATACTTCTCCAACATTTATTTTGAGGATATACCAAGATTGAACAATAAATCTATTAATACTATGGCTACAATTGGATCTCTCTTAGACATGCCTCATAATAACCAACATTTTGAATTCCTAGTTGAGCAAATTTTGGTTCCAACTTTCAATGTCCTAGATTTGAAACTTGTGTGTGAAATTGTTGGTCTCGATTCCCATGGTATTAAGAAATTTATTCCTACCTCCATGATAATTCCATTCCATCCAACTTAACCAACACATAAAAGAAAAACTTTATCACTATTCATCTTGCTTCGTTATCCATGGTGATACACTATATCAAAGAAGTCTCGATGGTACCTTCCTTAGATGCCTAAAATCAAAAAGAATCTAAAACCACCTTATATGAGGTTCAGGTGTTTGTGGGGCATATTATAGTGTCCCTACCATTGCTAAGAAGATGTTGAGAACATGATACTACTTGCCAACTATGGATCAAGATGCCTAGTAGTTTGCTAAGAAATGCCTTCAATGTCAACAACATGGAGATTTGATTCATGCACTAGCACAAGAATTATATAACATCACTTGTACACCCCCTATATAACATCAATTCCATATATAACATCACTTGTACACCCCCTATTATCCTGAAGGCAATGAACAACCAAAGCTTCTAATAAAGCTATATTAAAAATCCATAAGAAGACAATCAATGAAGTTGGCCATGATTGGCATATCCAACTCAACGCTGTCTTATGGGCTTATCGTACTAGCATCCATACACCTATGTGCGCCACTCCATATTTACTTGTCTTTGGCATTGAAGCTATTTTTCCTATCGAGGAAAAACTTCCTTCTTTAAGGGTATATTTGCAACATCTTATTGACAATCAAGATTATCGAGTATCTAGATTACATGAGCTAGATTTTCTAAATGGAATATGTCTCAATGCACTAAATCATTTACAAGATTACCAAAATCATCTTCATCATAGTTATAAAAAGAAAATCAAGACTCAAAGATTTGAAGTGGGTGATCTAGTCTTAAAATAAAATTAAAGAACCAACCAGACCAAAAAAATAAAGGTAAATTTGAGCCTAATTGGCCGAGGCATATCATAACAAGCTGTACAGATCAAGATCCTACCAACTTGCAACACTTGAAGGTGAGCCTCTAGAAGAGACCATCAAAACAACCATTTCGAGAATTTTTATGCACAAACCTTAGGGAGTTCCAATTGAAAAACTAAAAAAAGAAAGAAAAAAAAGTAAAGATAAATAATCTATCCTATGGTGAAAAACACTTAAGTGGTTCCTTGGATAAGTAAAATGGTGAAAACTTATTTACAGGGGACATGAGTAGCAAAAAAAAAGTAAAGAGAAATAAATCATCCTATAGTGAAAACCACTTCGGTGACATCATGTATAAGTACCATGGTGAAAACCTATTTGCAGGCACCATGTGTAGTAAGCACCATCTACCATCTATCAGGTTCTCATCCATTCCACCCATAATAATGTTAAGCCTTCTATACAAATATATTTACCTACCATATTTCACTTATTCACCCATCATGGCTTGATAATTATCAATACCCCTCATTATCCATCCCAACTAATACCATAATAAAATTTTAATCCAACCATCCCATAATAAATGATCCCACACCTAATTGGGGGTATATTCCTCGACCTAGTCATTAGATTGGATCCTTGTTTTTGTCTCAAAAAAAAATACACATTGCCATAATTCCATCATTACAATTTTTTTGTAATAAATCCATCCATCGAACCATAATAAATAAAATTATTCACACCATTCCATCCCATCCATAATAAAACCTATACTTGACACTCAAGAAAAATCAGCTACACATCACACAAAAACATCAAGCTTTCATGACAATCACAAGCTAAAGACCACTTTTGAATCAACCTAATTCTTACATACCTATTTCTTAATCATTTTATTAATCATCCCAATTTATGCCTTAATGGATGTATCATTTCTTTAATAGGAAAAGTCCAATATCAATGTACCCTTTTTAGCAAGAGATATGATGGTCGTGGAATTGTTTTATTAGCCGATATTTTTCATTTTTATTGATCTTTTTGTCTCCTTTCAATGCTTACTCAAAGCCACCTTGATATTTCAATATCTTGGTGTGCCTATAGGAGCATAGAATGAGACATGGTCATTGTTATTGTATAACATGCTTTTGGGATGTTCTTGTAATATTTCCATGAAAAATACTTATCTTAGGTGTGATGAGGTAGCTTCTTGCATTAACAAAAATCCTTTGTATATCAGGCCATTCATACCTTTTGTACACTAAGATTATTATGCTATAATTCTTATGCTCTCACATAGATCCGACATGGTTATAGTATGTATGGTATAAATACCAAAAACCATTTTGTTTGTAGAGTCAAAGTCCATGCAAGGGATACAACGTCACCTTGGTTCCTCATACCTTGGGGCATAATTTCAATTTGCTATATCAAAATAAGGATTTCTCTTTACACTTTTTAAGCATAACCAAAGAAAATCACCTTTCCATCCCATTATCACTTTTCAATCCCCTAATTGCTACCCATCCATTACCTAATTATAGCTTTCACTGTTTGATATTGATAAACAAAATTCATCCATTCTTCATTATCCTATATTATACCTCATTTATTCTATCATACTAACTTATCCCCATTCCATCCTAATAACCATACCCATATATGTATCATGACACAAAAAATCACCATAAATATCCCGCTGCATCCATATGTTTCTTGCATACACAATCATCAATATAGATCATAACATCATATTCATCATATTATCTGCATATATAATTATAAACGCAGGTTATCATCAAATGATTATCAAAACCATAACACATAAATCATAATCATAACATTATTTTATCAAAAATCATATTATATACATCACGTAGGTCATCGTAACGCCATTACATTATAATAACCATCATATACATACATCATCATATATAATCAACATTAACTAGATAATTTTATTTATTTAATTAAGTCATGCATTAATTTTAATTAAGTAAATAAATTTAACTTATTTAATTACTTTTTCTCCTATTTAAATAAAATTAATATTTTATTTATTTCATAAATATATCTTTTCCTCATGAACATGAAATTAAATCTATTTATATTTTTATAAGCGAGTTGATTGAAAAAAAAAACTTTTGATCACTCTAATTCACTTTAACTTCACTCATCTATGCAACTGGTTAACTAATCATCCAATCCCTTTATCATGACACATGTCACTTGCACATTCATCATGATCTCTCAATCGATCTCATCCATCGATTCCTATGATTGTCCTCCTTCATTGATCAATGTTAGGTAAAAACTATAAATCACCCATTATTCCAACCTATTGATCTATCCACAATCATCTTGATAATCCATAATTTATCTATGAAATCCATGCTATCATTATGCCCATTTGCTATCAAGTTTATGATTATTTATGAAGAGCAATCCACATATCATCATGTTGCAATATTATCATATACAATGGAGTAAGAATTAATCACATTAGTTGAGGTATAATTGAATGGTTTATTTATTTTAATTTTCTTTGTTTGTGCACAAGTTCTATTGAAGTAGTTGAATATTGAATTAAATATTTATGTTGGATTATCTTTTGGTTTCAATTTTAACATTTCATACACTCACACCTTGTTAATAAAGGAACAAATTAAATATAACTAATGTTACTTTGTACTTAATGTTTTTGATAAAAAAATAAAAAAACGCATATATTAAGTACCTTAAATGTAGTAGATACTTAACAATACATTCATCATAGGTAAAAGTGGTAAACCCCACTTAGGTACAAGGTCAAATTTAATATAGTAAAAAATATACACAAGAAGTTAGAAATGCTAGTCTAATTTATTTTAAAAAGTTTATCTATTTTGTATTCATGGCTTTAATATTCTAGAAGGAATGTATGCTAGTTTATCCAAAAAATATTTTGGATAAAAATAAACTATTATTTTTAGTTGTTATAATATTTTTATTTATTGTGTTCAAATTCTCTCCAGTTTATGTGTTACTATGTGTTTAATTTATTTGTTGCATTATTATATCTAAGTTATTTGTTATATTGTGAATCTTCACTTTGAGTATCATCACCTCTAAACAGTTATTAGTTAAAGATATCCTAATAGTACCTTAACAAGTGTTAGTTACATTTAATGCCCATAGCTATCAACTAATATTTTTTGTCATTTTAAAAAGCTTGTTGCTATTTGTGTAGTTGTGTATAATGACATTTGTTGATTTCTTACTTGAGTGATCATTTCTATGTTATTTTACTATTTTACCAATATATTATTATTTTTGTTATTTGTTATAAAAATTATTCTAGATTTTTGTGAAAAGAAAATGTTGCAATTTTTTTCCAACTTACAATACAATAATAGAAAAAATAATACGATACAAAAGAAAGTTGGACACACACAAAATATTCTTTTTCTATATTTCTTTCTTGAATTTTTCATCAAAATTTATACTAAAAATTGACCTCAAAATTCATACAAATAATATATAAAAATACATTTAATCTAATGAAACTAGACTTAAACTAGAAATATAACTATTTTATTTTCTTATGCTTTATCTTAATTTAATCTACTTAAAAAAAAACTTAAAAAAATAACTATTTTATTCTCTTTTGAATCCATCAAAACATCTCCTACTTTATCCTAATCTAAATCTACTTAAAATATATTTAATCTTTCAATATTTAAGCATTATTTTCTCAACATTATCATAATAAAACAAATATTTTATGATCAAAATGAAACCAAGCTTGGTAGGTTCGAATAACAGTTCCACCACATCAGATCACTTAAGACTCTTCCCTTTGTGCATTGGAGGCTGCCAAGTTAAATGGAAATACCCAAGGTCACGCACTTTCACTATCAACTATTATTTTGGGGTTGCATAATTATCCTAATGTTTACATAATCATCATTAACATTTTTGAAATTGCCCCTCTAAGGAAACTAAGGAAACTAATGGTTTTGATTATTAAAAACAATTTTTTTTTAATTTTTCAAAAATTGACTCTTTTTTTCTTGTTTCTTATCTCATCTTGATCTTTTTTAGATTACTTTTACAACTATTGTACTTGTTTCTATATGCTTATTTCATTTTTAGTATCTCTTTGCCTTTTAAAAGTTTGTTTCATTTTTTCAATGAATTTCATTTCTTCTTTCATTGATTCACACCAAATTTCCTAGTTTCACCACATCTTCATAACAATTGATTTCAATTTGAATTTGTTAAAGTAAATAAAAATTAACAACCAAATTCTAATAATCTTGAGTGGCTGTATTTTGATAAAATATCATAGGATTTTTCTCTTTCTTGAAGGAGTTGAGTTGACGTTGAATTTAAACTTGCAATTGAAATTGATAGAGAAGCTTTTGGTTGCAAAATTTACATTTTCACAAGAACTTGGCTACTATTAGAGTCAATGGAGACATGAGCATTGTGATATTGTGATGAATAACTTTTAATACTTATTATTTTTTCCTATTACACACCTTGCCACACTTCCCCTCAATCAAATATAACATATCTTGGTATAATTATTCTTTTCAAATTTGGATTTTGTAACAACCGCCCCTTGGTTATTACTAATTTTCTTACAAGTACTAAATTGACAAAAAATCTTCCATCTAAATTAGAAGTGCCAACCTCACAGATTTTCCATCCATCATTGTGGTGACAACTCTACACCACCTCTCAAGTACTCACACTAGAATGTGGTAAGCTCCTCCTGTCAGGGTCATCTCTAGACCTAAACCTATTCCTTGAGGGTTGATTCATGATGATCTTGCCTATGTATCCCTTTTGGAAATTATAGTCTTCGTAGTTTTTACACCAACAATAGAGAGAATTCATCCTCCTGTCTTGTATGAGATCTCTATTTTTGATTTTAAATCACAACTATTTAGTAATATTTTGCTTTCAATTAATGCAATTACAATAGAATGATAAAAAAAATATTCCAATCAAGTGTTGGTTCCATGCCACTCCTTAGTGTACAATCACACAAAACCACATAGGGACCATAACATTCCAACATCCCATGTTCACATAGTGATTAGCTCAAGCATACACCATTTATACATAACATGACTAGCTCCTATTGGTGTTGTAGACACAGGTGATTAGATCTTATACAACTCAAAGGTACACGTTGGGTTAGCTCAAACATACATCACCTATACACATGTTGACTATCCCTTAACTCCATCATGGGTAAGCTCAATGAATAACTTAGGCATCCAATGCATATAAATAATGTGAATAACTTACAACCTCACAAGTAAACATAGTGACCATGTAGCAAAAGGAAGTAGTTACCTTACTGCAAGCATTGTTTCCTTCTCCTGACTCACTAACACATAAGACCATAAGAAAATTCCATTTTGAAATGGAATGTTGGTTCATCCCATATGCACCATGGATCCCGTCCTTTTTCCCAATCCACAACTACTTATGATGACAAGCAAGCATCCCATATTACTTGTCATCATTGGAAAGGACATAAGTATAACAAGTTGCACAATACCTAAGGCCATTTAATAGAAGTACATTGTGATGAACTCACACATACATAGTGACC
This sequence comes from Sequoia sempervirens, assembly GCA_007258455.2. Taxonomy (NCBI): domain Eukaryota; kingdom Viridiplantae; phylum Streptophyta; class Pinopsida; order Cupressales; family Cupressaceae; genus Sequoia; species Sequoia sempervirens. Next base: position 227,116,740 of record VDFB02075321.1, on the reverse strand, counting down.
AACTAGTAATAGGAGCGAATGTGACACCACTACTTGTATCTTCCATTAACTGGTTCATTAACACTTATCTTTTCAGTGCATCACAATACAAAAATGAATATCAGTGCATCCCATACTACACCACAGGTCCCATCATTTTTGTTAGTTCTTTACATCAATTGTGATGACATGAAAGCATCCCATACTACTTGTGATCATCACCACATAAAGTGTAAGCATAATAAATTGCATCAATTAAGGCCAATAATAATATTTTCATAGTTTATTAATCATCTGTCATCATTGTAATGAACAAAATTTGACTCTTACAAAAGGAGAATGAACTTATTTTGAGAATAAATTTCACTTATTACACTAAGATAGAACTAACTACTAAAACTACTTAATGAAAGTAAATTGGTGAAAATATTCCAAAATAGAAATATAAATAAAATTCATTAACCACATAAATGGAAAATACAAATGTTAAGGAACTTGGGATCAAAATCTAGAAGTCATTGGTGATGATACTAGTTTGTTTTGTGGATTTCCATGTGTCGTGTTATTATTTATACAAATAATGTGTAGAAAAACACCCAAAAGTCATGAGAATCCAACTTGATGATTCAACTTACCTACAAAGCCTAAAACATAAATACACTAGAAAATAGTATACAAAAGAAAATATAAGGAAATAAATTAATAACAAGATTTAAAATATTTTAAATGAATAATAGAATTAAATTTACAAAAGTGAAACACTCACAAACTTTCGTGTGGTTGAGTACTCTCAAAAATACCTGCAAGCACAAGAAAAATGAATTTTTTAGGGAGTTCTTTAGGGGCTTGCCTCAGTTTAATCCCAACTTTGGTATTTCTACCTCCACAAACAACCAAGATAGATAGATATATAAAATATTGTGTGTGTTCTTATCATAAGTGCATGTAGAAATAAGAACAATGGCAAATTAAACTGAAGAAATGGATGTGATAATCCTAAGGTGCTCAAGAGCACAAGAGATGCTTACAATAATAATAAATAAAATAACAATATTACTTGAGACACTTGAGGAAGTCAAGAGAACAAGAGAGCTATAAGAGAATGTTGTGAGAGTGTTGTAGAATTTTTTGAGAGTGTTGTAGCAAGAGAGTCAAGAGAGAGAGAGAGCTTGTCCAAATGAAAATATATTTTTTGAAAATGAGAAGAGGAAGGAAGAGGAAGAGATTGACAAGCCATTTAGAATCACCCCAAGCCATTTTCACTAACTTAGGAAGGTGAAAAGTGGAAAAATGCTTATAAATAACCTTCAAATGAAAAATTTTTGTTTGATGCTAGTGCGACACACACATCTCTACATGAAGCATTAGTGTCTAGACAATTTATGTTAGAAAACAACAGGAGAATAGAAAAACATAGGGTGAACACAAAAGTGACCTAAAAAAAGGAGGCTTGACCACCTTGAGAAGTTGAAAGGTTGATGCAAGGGTTGCAATGAGCCTACAAAAACACTAAGGGAATGTACACAAAAGTGGACACAAAACATAGGTGAAATTGCAAGGGTATGCAATCTTTGACACTATAACCATACTATTGTATAAGTTACATAATCATGATGTATTATGGTCTTAAGGTAGGCTCAAGATTAGTGCCCATAATATCAATCACTTGGATTGAATTAACAATAAAAAATATGAATCCATACCTTAGAAATACACATCATACTTGAGCCACAACTATTTCTTTTAATACACCAATGCTAATACTTAACTACTGTGATGGGTTGATCTTACATTTATTTCTTGTATGCCATTGCAAAAATCCTATCTAGATCATATGTAATTAGGTAGCTCCTGGCATCTATCACTTGCATGTTACTGTCAAAATTTTGCTAATCTTATGATATGACCAAATACTTCTTTTAGTAGAGTACACTCTTTGACCCCTATCATTTTAAAGAAATGATAAATTTATCTATAAGAAGGTTTTAGGTTTTACAATTTTAGTGATCACCTTAGGTGGAGTGGGATAAGCTATGTTAAGAGAAAAATTATCGTCTATCGATTCCCTCATAGATTCCCTTGCCCAACCTCGGTTGTAATGCTAATCCATATCATTTCCTATATCGATCTTAGTTCAACATTGTGACATTAGAGAGTACAGCGACGCTGATCTAAAACATACTATTTGAAGGGTTTACACCCTAGCTAATTAATCCAGTTACATTACCCCAAAGGGATCAATTAAACTATTCAATTGTCTTATAAGTTTAGGGGTCAATTCACCAAAATGTTAGTAACACATTGAATCCGCATGAGCTATCCTCTATCTAGAAACATATACATAAACCAAAAAAAACTCATAAGTAATCAAAGTCCATTCAGTTCATTCAAGGTGTATTCATAAATAAATTATTTATCAAAAAGAGATTGAACCCTTATTAGTACAATGTCCTAGTTCTAAGTACATAAGAATTTCATATATTACCACTCATAAATCTTAGCATGTCATTGTACACCCTACATAAAAAATGCCATAACATATTGTTAATACTTACCATTAATTTCCCCTAGTCAACAAAGGCCATTCTAAGGATTCAATCGTAAACTTAGCACATATCTAGGTACATACTTAGAGAAAGTAGACCATCCATACATACCATTAATTGCTTTATCTTGTATCAATATTAGGGTATCAATACTCCAATAAGGATAAAAGAGAAAGACAAATTGGGAGGAAAGTCATGCCGAGAAGGGACACTTTGCAATGCTAATGACTTACATAGAATCAGAGGACTGGCCATGCCTTCATACTTAGAAATATTAAAGACCTTGGGTAGACACACGAGGGATGATGGGGAATAAATTGTACAAAAGCTTGGATGATGGGAAACATTGGAGTTAGGAAATGGGAACTTTGGACCACAACATAGTTTATGGAGAAAGGGTACAATAAAAGTTTTCCTTGTTTGAGTTTGCTTTCCCTCGAGAAATTATAAGTTCAAGTTTCCATTTCCTATTTGAAATTATATAAAAATATTAAGATTACCTAATTCTTCCTTTGTGGAATCCTTTGTAAGTAGGTTCCTTTAGCGAACCAAATACTTTGTGATTGCTCCACTTCTTGATTTTTTTATTCTAATGGATGAACGTTGGGTGGTGTTGCATTCTTTTAATCCTTGTTATTTTGGTTATGAAATATTTTTATTCTCGTTTCCTTCAACTTGCTTGTTTACCCATTTTGTTTGGCCCATTATTTGTAGCTAATAATTTTTGTTGGGTTGAGTTTTTCACCTATCAAATAAAATAAGCCCTACCCAAAGCAACTGACCACTTTCTTTGCACCTCATTGATAGTATAAGATTTTGTCTTTGTTTGAACATGTAAAATATTTAAACTATGATAATTAAATATATTATTTAAAATTATAAAAAACAAATTAAAAAGAACTAATAATGAATTTGCATAGTACACAAAATTTATGTGGGGAAAACCATTATTGGTAAAAAACCCCACAAAAATAACATCTTTATTATAAGAACACTTACAAAATAGTCTATTAAAAAATATACATAACCTGGGAATAGCCCTCTTCAAACTTCTACAGGCCTCCTGCAATTCTCTCCAACTTCTAATTTTTATTTTTTTTGATCCCTCAAATGGTGAGGAATCATCCCTTAAATATAGGGAGAAAGGTTGGAAAACTACTTGAAAGGGTAGTTATCATACCTTTTCAATAACAACCTTGTTCATAATTAATAAATTAAGAGATATTTAATAGTTCATTAATTTATTAATTATTTGCAAGAAATATAAATTCTTTGAAAGCATTATGTTAAGAACATTACATATTATACGGGTTTGAATCCAATAATATTATGTTCTAACAATCTTTATAAAATTATGTCCATTGTCAAGATAATGATTATCCAATTGGAGGAACATCTGAAAAAGTTGGCAGCCTATCCAATGAAGTCTTCCATAAGGTGATTTAATAATTTCTTGTTTAAGAAAATTCAAGGATGTCCAAGTTGGTAGTTGATGCATAGTGATTTGATTAAGAAATCGCACACCCACGATAAGGCTAGCTATATGTGAAGTATCTTGTGTGGACATGAGTGGCATTTGTCCACCTCGAGAATCATTAAACTATGGTTCTAGAATTAAAATATGAGAATTTTTAGCTCGTGATTGGAGACTCTATAGTATAAAAATGTACATACAATCTCCATCAAAATCTACATCTTTTCCTTTGATATGCTTAGTCACACCTTTTTCAACTATAATACTAATTGCTACTTGAAAGGAAACTTTGATTTGATTTTATCCTCTATATGCATCCCCACATTTGATACTATATGACTCTAGAGATTAATTTTCGTGTGAATATAATGTATGATACAAAATAAATCTACAAATGACTAAATTTTCATTCCAATCCCCCAAATATTTTAGAGTACCAAATGGTTCAGTTGACTTCAACATCACAGATTTGTCATTATATCTTGTTAATTTTTTGATATTACTTGGTAATGAAGTAATATAATTCATCAAATTCTTCTAAGCATACACTAAATGACTTTAAAGAAACATAACATTGGCCATTATTTACAACATTGAAGATCGATAATTATAATGGGATGCTTTGGATAAATTTTGATTAAGGTTCATCTTGTTGATAGGTAATTTAAAATTACAAGATGATATGCACTTCCAAAGCATGTCTTGCTTATGAAGTTGAACAAAGATATGTAAACACCCAATTCCTCCTTACTAGTGTATCTTTAGAAAGTGAAGAATTTGTAAGAATATGTAATGTTGTATTTTCACACGATCTTCACAATTATGTACATGGCTCCAAGGAACAATAACACCATTATTAGTAAATAACCGAACCACCTCATTTACAGGAATGAACCTTTGAAGCTTAAAAATCTCTCTCATAAGATCAATTTCCAAATAAATAATATCCTTGGATTTTGAAAAATTATTCTCTAAGGATCTCACTAGTTTAGGTAGACCACTACATGCAATGAACATTTAAGGGTCAAAGAACTTGGTAGGAACAATTGTTCAGAATAATCCATTTACTTACACAATTCCTTTAAGTGATTTGGTCCTACATGATTCTTCATAACTAGAGTTAAACTATTGAGGTATGCCTTACTTGTAATGAGGAATTGTCTCATATAAATATGTTTACAACCTACAACACTAAATATGTGACAAAAATGTGTATTTGTTTAGACATTTCTGTTAGAGTCATTACCCCATAACATTCATAAATCAGGTGAGGTTTTATTTTCATCAGAACAAGTCTGATAGATAGAATCCCTCCGTCATAAATAGAAGAACCCTTTCCTAAATCTTCCAACTTCTTTCTCACTTTTAATGGAGCCCCACTTTTTCATTAACATGGCTCCAATGGCCTCTCCCGACATACCGTGTTCTACTACATATGGATGTGAGAGATCTAGAATGAAGAATATAGAACAATGGGTGATTAGCTTATTAGGTTGATCAAAAGCGTTTGGTGTTCTATCCAACTTCCAACAAATACCTTCTTTTCCTTTTTATTTAAGGGAGTTGTTGTGTGTAATCCTTTCGATGGACCTTCTATTATAGTTCCATGGGATAAATAATGGTTTGAATAGGGTTGGTGTACTAAGGAATGCCAAGACTAGAATAATTACAATCCTCTTCTCATCCACATGCTTGTTGTGAACAATAGTGATAGCTAACATATAAAATATTTGTGAGACCAAATTCATACTTAGGTTCTCATAAAAAATAGAGCATGCTTCTCTGGAATATTAACGATGAATTTTAGGTACCTCATATGGTTCTTCCATGCTCTCCTACCCACTAAAATATCATCAAAATTTAGTATAACAAATTGTCTAATGGGTAGTAGTTAGTAGTCAAATAGGATGACATGATCAAAAACTTGTTGTGACCCATGAGGCATTTGAAATATGTCGTGTCTGCATCTCTTGTTAACATAGTTCTAATGGTGTCTTGTCCTCCAACTAGTCTTTGAGAAATAAGGAGTGATAAAGATATACTTGTAACCAATTTCTAACTCTATGGTATGATGAAATATTTTCTTTGATAATGACCCATATAATTAAATAGTATGTAGGGTACCCACCACTAAGAAAATAGATTATCAAGAAACTTGTCCATTGTAAGAAATCATATTTTTTTGTGTCTAATCCCATGAATTTATTAGAGACACCTCTAAGCACCAAATATTTTCCTTAAGATCTAAATGGTTAATTCTCAAGAAGGTCACATAGGGAATGCAACCAATGTTTTCCCATACACATTCTAGTTCTCATAACAAACATTACGTGACATACCATGAGGCATTTGAAATATGTCTTGTGTTTGCATCTCTTGTTAACATAGTTCTAATGGTGGCTTGTCCTCCAACTAGTCTTTGAGAAATAAGGAGTGATAAAGATATACTTGTAACCAATTTCTAACTCTATGGCATGATGGAATCTTTTGTTTGATAATGACCCATATAATTAAATAGTATGTAGGGTACCCACCACTAAGAGAATAACTTATGAAGCAACTTGTCCATTGTAAGAAATCATATTTTTTGTGTGTAATCCCATGACTTTATTAGAGACACCTCTAAGCACCAAATCTTTTCCTTAAGATCTAAATGGCTAATTCTCCAAAAGGTCACATAGGGAATGCAACCAATGTTTTCCCATACACATTCCAATTCTCATAATAGACATTATGTGACATACTTCATGCTCATCCATGGCCACATTGGGTAGCCAAATTATCTAGGAGAAAGGTATATAAAATTTGTTAGGAACAATCATATCCATTTCATTAAAAACTTCAAAAAATATTTTTACATTATACCTACCTTTCAATTAAAATTTGGACACACCTATAGTAGCAAACACATATGTATTATCTTCACTTATATTAGGCCTCCAAGAAGGACAAGAGAATTTGGATTGATCAAACTCAATGGGATCATCTGTTGCCATGATATTCTATTGTTCCATTACATACTCATCATAGATTATGGGCAACAAATAAATATTTATGATTTTCATTGCTACCAATTGGTATGATAGCAGAGTGTTGCATCTTCTACCAAGATGAATCGTGGGAACACCTTGACTACCAGGGTGCGACTCCTTTGTGCATAACCACTTCTATATTTGATTGAAAGTATCTATGTGTCCTTTATTGGGAGTTGTATTCTTAACTTCTTCCCATGCTTAGAGTACTTTCCATATTGAAAAAATAATTCAAAGGACATAGTGTAAAGTGAATCCATGCCATGATTGCCTCCTTCAACTTTTATGTTTCACTCATAGGAATTATTTGGGTGCATACATTTTTCTTATTTGATGAGGTCAAGTGGACAAATATTTTCTGGTTCTTGATGGATAAAAATATCAATCACTCTAACTTGCAATCCCAAGGTTGTGTGCATTGTGCTAACAAAATGAATATTTGCATTACTTGTGTTGTTGTGGGTTTCTCATTAGTTTTTCATTCATATAAGGGATTGATGCACCCTTTGATAGAAGTAGTAAATTTCACTTTTTTCTTCTTCTTGGGTTGGAGTTTTTGTGTTCCCATAGAAAGGAATTATGTAATTCTTCCTAAAAGTAATTAATTCCATTTCTTGCAACTTATATTGTTCTTATTTGTTTTCTTCTTCAAGTAGATTATTTTTTACTACATTCTTCAATAATTCAAGTTTCATCATTTATTGTTTGGGATCTTTATTAAATTTCTTTGAATATTCTTTTGACATCATTTTATCTTTTCCATGCTCAATGATATCCTCCTTAGCCCCTTTTGAATTTCCCTCATCTCGTGATGTTTCAATTGGAATTGGATTTTTTTTTTTGTTTTTGTGGTTGTAAATTTTTTTTAGGGGTTTTCTCAATATATCTTGTTTCCTTTTTCCGAATGTATCTTTGACTCCTGTAATTTCATGAAATCTAAGAAAAGTATTACTTTTTTGTATCTATATTAGGAGTCTTTTAGATTTTTCTTAATTGAAAATCATATCTTCATTCAAGTTTGAGTCCTTACTATAGGAAAAAAAAATTATTATAAGAAGGTGGGCCAAAGATTTTTGTCAACAAATCCACCCATCGTCCCTTGCTTGTTGTTGACATTCCTATTTTCTTGTTACTATTGGCTCCTAAAGAGATCATTCCACCATACATTAGAGATCTTAGGAATCCCATGATTGAAAGGCTAGTAGGAAACCAACTTTGATACCACAATAATGTCTCAAAGAAATATTAATATAATACATTTTAGCTATTTAAAAATTTGGCTTAAATATTTTACTAGAGCCTTCAAAAAACCTAGATTAAATTCATTTTTACACAAAAAATTAATAACTCAATATTATGCTTTAGAATTTGTTGATTTAACCCTAAAATGACAAGGCCTAAAATGTTCCTACTTGACTCTAGCAAACCTAAAAAAATTACCTTACATTTATACAAATATCTTGGGTTTAGGTTCCAAAATGAAAAGAGATGAAAACTTGAAATATATGATGTAGGAACTAGTCATACCAAATTTAATTATGATTTTACATTCATAAAACAACCATATTTACAAATTAGGTTCACAAACAAGAGAAAATTGTAGAAACTTCATTCATATTAGATGAGATTGAAATCCTTTTACAAAATATTGCTATGGTAGAAAGCACAATAGAATGCACAAAATTATGCCCTAATAATCTAAATATCTTTCAGTCATAGTACAATTAGAAATACAATGGATTACTCCCAAGGCAACTTTTAAATCAAACCAACTTGATTCTATTGAAGAGCCACCACCGGTAAAGCTTGAATGTGACCTCTAGGCGAGTCTACTCCCTTAGTTGAAGGGTTCTATCCTTTGATATAGATCTATAGGGGTTTCATCCTTAGATCTAGATGCTTGGACATGTTCTCAATATGATTTCTAGTTGGGGTTTTTTTGTAGTTTTTTCTTGATGCTTCTCAATCCCATACTTTCAACCTTAGGACACCCAAGAAGAGTATACAAAATTACATAGTGGGATTTTTCATGGGCCTAGTACATATAAATTGATTCTTGTACCTATTGAGCATTGTTTCCCTTCACATTAAGTGAAAAATGGTGTCCTCTTTTGTGTAAATGGGCTTGGAGGGTGTGGAGGAAGGTTCCTTGTGACTTGAAACTAAGCTCAACAAGTATGGAAAGGTGCCCTTTAGGTTTGAAGCCCCTACTACATTAATGGTGTTCATTGACATCCTTGTGGCATGCCCATTGGAAGTCCACATGGTTTGGATTCAAAAGGGTTAAGTCAAATGTTATTGCTAAGGGGAATCCCATAGGGATTTGTGTCGTCACTCTACCCATTAATGGAACTCTTGATATGTAGGATGGTAGGTGGAGAGGTATAGTGAAAAATAATAGGAGTGTCAAGGTTTGAATGTTAGGGTTATCTCATGGGTTGTTCCTTTAGTAAAAAAATGGGGGTTGAGGGTGTGGTATGCCAGATGGGAGGAGTTTGACATCTAGATTGTGGTGTGTGGAGGATTAATGTTTGATAGTGAGGGATGATTACATGAAAAACTATAAAATTTTGATAAAGCACATGAAACGAGTGAGGGATGGATGAGTGGTGTGCTCATATAGAGAAGTTTGATACTTTGAAAAGGATAGAAGAGAAAACAAACTTGGGAGGAAAGTGAAGCTAAAAAGGGACACTCCACAACATTGAAAACTTACATAGGCTTAGAAGACTGGCCATGCCTTCATACTTAGAAATTTTGGGGATAGGTAGACACATAAGGGATGCAAGGGAAAATATTGTACACAAGTTTGGATCAAGGGAGACATTGGAGATAGGAAATGGATGCTTTAGACAACATAGGTTATGAAGAAAGGGGACATGGCATACTATGATAGGATTCAATGATATTGCATATCATAATCACATTATATTATGACATTCTTCTTGATAGAAAAATACATGCATCAACAAGGCTACAAGAAGGAATCCTCACAACAAAATTTTCCTAACTCATGGTTACAAATCCACTCCTTTTTTGTTAACAACCCACCATGGGCAATCGATGTAATAAAATATTAGTATCATAAGTTAAACTTCAAAAGACCCTTACATAGGAGACAAAAATTTGTAAAACCTCCAAGTAGCAAGCAACTTCTACAAATTTTCATAGCCATGTTTGTACTCATATTGATGATAAGATAAAAAAACTATTATGTATAATAGTACCTTGATATTAGGTGTAACTTGCACCATTATAATTCAATTTAAGTCATTCTAGTATACTTGAATTAATTCAATAATATCCACTTTGAACATATATCATAAGGGCATTATCTTTAGAAGGTTTACTCATGATTACTTCACTTTTTAAAGTAATTACTTCATTTCCACCTTGTAAGGTATAAATTCATAAGTCTCACCTTACTACATGTAATAACATATTTCTTGCACATGTAATTTATATTTCCAGATTTAGGACTTCTAATTTTATGTCTAAACATGATCAAATGGAAAGACTCTATATATCATACCAAAATTCAATTCCCCCACTACTAGTCACAAATGTACCAAATGTGATCACCACTCCTTACATAGTGATAATTTATTTATCATATGTAGTGAACAATTATAACATACAATATCTTACACTTGCATCATTATAGTGCTTAGCAACATAGAAATATATCAAGAAGAATAAACATTAGATATTAGGAATGGATGAATATGTGCCTTTTCCCATTAATGGGATAATGCTATTTTGATTTGCTTCCAAATAAAGAACTCTATTTTTCCAAAAGGTAAAATTCAATCATCTATCTACCAAGTGATCCTTATGATATGATTATAACAGACATGTTATCATCACACTATTAATACCCCTCAAATGCAAGGAGATTGTCATATAATTTCTTAATAAAAAAATAGAAATATAAACTAAGTTCCTACCAATGCAAGCATTGATTTTATTGCCTATAGATGTTAGGCATTTAGAATATATTTTCAATTAATATTGTCACTTCAAATTACTAAATAATTACTTATATACTCATGAACATTAATACAAGTTAGACATCACTGGTATAAATTGAATAGATGGAGAATATATTTATAGTCGAAATAATTATTCAATTTGCATAAACTAAAATTAGAGATAGGTAGATGGGCATCGACTAAGGATGATGGGAAAGAGTACATCTCTATATTTGTATACACCAGTGTAATGAATAGAGAAAAACTTGATCATGGGATGTAAGCTTATGATTATTAAAAATATGTTAGTCAACCATACACCCTTAAAATTGACTCTAGGTTTGAACTCTCTAAAAACACAAGAATATAAAACACAAGAATCTTAAATCAAAATCAATAGAAAAAGATCCAAAGAAAACTACCTTACCTTAATCCCTTTTATATTTTGTACACCCTTTTGCTTTTCTTCTCCATGTCCCATAGCCACTTTAGGGAGGGGGTTCATCAAATTGATTTCATAAGATTTTCTTAAGATTGCCACTATAGCACTCATGCCTTCCATCTCCTTCTAATTTTCCTCTTTCATCCATCTTGTCCATGCCCCCTTTGTAAATAATTCAAATATTTTCTTTCATATTTGAGTGCCATGCTCGCTAACAATGCTAGAAAAGGAAGAGAGCTTATCATTTTCCCAACTAGTCCATGAATTAGAAGACTCCTTGGCTTCCTACACCTCCTCTTGTGCTACCTCTATGTTTGAAAAAAATAATCCATCCATTTCTTTGAAGGACGTGCATAGATTTTTGAAAATATCTCATTTGGGTGCAGGAAGGGAGGATGCTGACAAAGGTTGAGCCTAAATTTTCACCTTGCAATTCATTTCCTCAAATTTTTCTAAAGCCTTCTCTATGAATCCATTTTGTATGTCCCCTTTGTCCTTCATGGAGGCGTGATTAAATGGGGAGAGGGGTAACGCCATTCCTCCATTATAACATGGAAAACATACCTCCCTCTACATCCTCTCCTCATTTATGAAAGACTCTTAATATATTTTACTTGTCCTTCCCACACAATCATCTATTTTGGAATAAATCACGTGGGGGATTTGATGGATTCTACAACTTGTATGCTTTACACTCTTGTGAGTAACCAAAAAAAAAAGAATTAGCTTTATCCCAATTGAAAATTTATTCTTTGGAGCTTCAATCTTGGGCAAGACTTAAATGACCATAGCATATGCATAGTGCCTTTACCACAACTAATTATTGTCTCTGAATGCTGCTTTCACAAGATTTGAGAATGCTTGATACATCTTTATTGGGAAAATTTTCTTTGATGTCATGGGAATTACAACCATTAACTATCCATCATTATTTTCATCAAAATATTTACAACCTCCATTATTGAACAATACTCTAATTTTTCTTAACCATCTGGCCTACACTCAAGAGATTGCTCTTTTTTTAATTTTTTTTTAAGTGAATATGTATAACTATTAACATTCCTTTGGAATTATGTAAATGGGACAAAAGCAATTAAATAAAACAATATGCTTGTAAATTGATTAAGTGGTGTAAGTAATTTTTTTATATAAATATATGTTGGTTGATTTTCAATTATTTTGGGAAACTATTCATTATTATGTATACTTTGATATTTAACATTAGGTATCTTATGAAGTAAGGTAGGCAGTGGGTAATGGAGAAGGGGCATGTCCAAGGTAGAGTTTGGATGGTTCCTAGCTAGAACAAAGTGTAGTATTATGATTATCTTTTCCTCATTATAACCATTAATTTATGAAAAACTATGCATCTAGTCATCAAGGAAGCATAGAGATAAATCCAAGGAAAAACACATGTATTCATTTATTAGATTTAATAAAACATTACTTTCCTAAAATTTTCAATAATTATAATTCATTATTTTATTATTTTTCTAGTTCTTATATTTTATTTTTTTTACATATTAAAACTACAACTCTAGGAAAATATAGAAAATAGACCATGACATTTTAGTATCAAATACTAAAATTTTCATCAACTTCTCCATGATAATCCTTTGCTTCATTTTGTGTTTTTAAGTAACTTTAAAATAGTTGAACCCACTACAACTTGTTGATGGGTAGTTTGACATTCACCAATTTAGGTAAAGTACAAATGCTCATCACTTAATTCTCTTGAAAGAAATATAATCTCTTAAAAGAAAAATAAACTTCCCCAAGGTCTATTTCACAAGGTCACGTCCAAGTAGGATAAATTAGTGATAATGGGAATTGTACCAATTCAAGGGGCTTGTGGTATGATTCTTGTAGTTGACTTAAAATAATTACC